>BDGG01000002.1:5353525-5483226 GCA_001949185.1 Ramazzottius varieornatus | reverse complement strand
AGTACAGCTGCAGTACAGTGCAGCGTATGCGGTCAAATTCCGTGCTCTAGTTTGATATAGGCTGTATCGTTTCCCGCCCTGGATTGGCCTGCAGTCATAGCCTTCTCACTCCCAGGGTGCATACTGCTGAACCCTTCGACGCCTACAGGTCGTCAGAATTTTGACCGGAACGAAATTTGGATTTGGCGGAAATTTCACAGTGATTTCTAAGCCCAGCCGCGCCGGACCGAGCGGCCAACAAGTTATCTGGGTTCCATCCACTGTGGAAATTTGAATTTTCTTATCTCAAGCTTCAACAGTAGCACCCGATCTGGAGCCCGTATTCTGGATGAAATCTGGAATTTATGAAACTCTCCTGTCTTGGGAGCATTTGTAAGTTATAACCAGCGCGGATAGCATAGTGAATCTTTCCGTTCGTCGACTTCCATATAGCAGTTGGGACGACAAAGCCAAAGCACTATCCGCTGTCCAGTGTAAATGTTTAATGCCTCGGTGAGTAGCGACTAGCGATATCGATACGACGATATGGACAGATTTCTAACGTTAAGCTGGAAACCCAGCCGTATTTCTGTGCATAACATGTAGATGTGGCTAGCTTCCATCATTAATCCTGTGTTTTGTTATCGCATGGAGTGAAAAGCGATTGTCCCACAAAAGCGACGCCGTTATCGCCGCGCCAGAAACGTCCGACAGATCACTGCACTACCGCCGCAGTCCCTGCGAAAGGTAAAACAAAGGACGACATTGACAGGTCACCATCAGTGGGACTGGGAGAATCTGTACCGTCCAGGGCCGATCTTCGTCTGCGAAAGCTCGAGAAAGCATATTTGGTACGGAGAAAAACTTGAAAATTTTGCATATGAAGATTAATGTTATGTGTGTTCACCACGCCCTGTTTCGCATGTTGCTTCAGGATGCAGAATATAGCTATAGAGTTCTTTCGGCGGACCTCGAAGAGCAGGACTTTGGGGATGATGACATTGAAGAAGAAGAGGATCTTTGTAATGACATTGACGAAGCCAGACAAGAAAAGCTCGGATTAAAGAGAGCTATCCAGAAACATTGCCGAGACCATAATCTGCACTCCACTGTCTTGACGGATTACGAGCGGACTTCTTACGTCTTCGAAGGTAGTGTGTGGCTAATGTTCTCAAAAGTATCATCTATGCTCGGTCCACCGTTTCGTCATTGTGCACCACCTGCTGATTTTACCATGCAGGTACCTCGTCTGATCATCTCAATCATCTCATTTCGGAGCAGATCAACTCATTGACACAACCGGAAGTGGTCGACTTAATGAATATGGTGGAAAAAGCATTTAGGAGCGAAGGCTTGCAAGCTTCCGGGGAAGAGAAACAAAACTCAGGTCGGCCATTATTCATATTATCTGTGTACTGCAATGTACAAAATGCATCCCTGCACGGTCTTCCATGTGGCTATTGGGAGCACCGACTGAAACCCCAATTCTGACTGCAAACCGGAAAAAAAGCCACATAGAACACCGTGCAGGGATGCATTTTGTACAGTGTGATGCGTTATCAAGGTTGTACAAATTTTATAATTGCGCTTATTATACAGCCGCGTTGTTACATGAAATCATTTGCGACGAAATAGATTTGGTAAGGGCATCTTTGTTCGAGAAAAAGTTCGAAGACCTCTTAAAAACTCTGCCCGAAGAAGAGAAGATACCTTCCGCGGAAGTGCTTTCGGTCCACGCTGGAAGATTGTAAAGCTCGTTTGGAAAGGCTGAAACATGGAAACGACCAAGATCAAGAGCCAGTACCAGGCATCCTTATCTTCGAGAGAAGCCTGAAGACAGATACCGGGGAGGCTCTAAATCAAAAGACCAGGAGCTAAATGATCTAGACTGAACGGCATGCTTTTGTTTGCGATTTCAGCATTACTCTGGTTTAACAAATTGTTTTGTTCTGACAATTCCGTTCTACTGCATTGCATACCAAAAGAACTTTTTTCTAACGTTTTGTTTTACCCTTTTTGTTCTGCCTTGTTTTTATTTTTTTCATTGATACGTTCTTGTTCTAAAGGAATATATAGCCTACAACATTTTGCCTTTCATATCACATTATAGTCTAAAGATTATTAATTCTATGGCAGCTATGCTGAATCAGTGAAACATCTGCATGCTTTCGTACATCGTCAAAATAAATCTCTCAACATGGCAAGTTTCAAAAAGCGGAATGAAAAATCATCACAGTATCCGGTCACGCGGGAATGTAATATGGTACACCGGGACTCAATATCAGATCTGCCGTTTGTCTGCTTTCTTTCCAGAGTTCTCCACTTCGGCTACGGTTTCCGGAAGCGGCATATGCAAGGTTTCCGGCAGTGCCAAGGCACACAGGATGCCAATCACGGACGTGGCACCGAACACTACCATTGGGAATGCAGTCTGATGGGCACGTTGACTGACTATTATTGGTCCAAAGTTACCTGAAGAAAACCCGCATCAACAGATTTCAGCGCTCAAGCAGTTAAGGAGAAAGCAAGAAGACGCACTTATCGAATATCCAACGATGTTCGTCAGTGCGACACCTTCTCCTCGTAAAACAGTAGGACAGATTTCTATAGACCAGAAGAACATGTACAAAACAACTTGGACGGTAAAGTAGACTGAGAAGAAGCTTACCGTGGACCACGAGTTCTTGTACGGTGAAGGCTGACGTGATGCACATCTTGGCGATCATGAACAGAATTAGGAGTGGCGCGTACGAGGAAGAGCTGTTGTTAGGCAAGAACGCGGTCCCAAAGCAGGCGATGCTGGTGACTGCGAAGCAGACGACCATGGTCGTCCGACGTCCCACTCGATCAGCTGTAAGCTGAGTGAAAATGCTAGAGGGAATTTCAATCAGGCTGGCCAGGAAGAAGCTCAGGTATGGATCCGAGCCCAAAGCTGTAAAGCATGGAACGTCTTGATTGGTAGACAATCAACAAGTTTGTTAATAGCGTACATGGAGCGTAGAAACTGAGGCCGGAGTAGACAACGTTGACGTTGCAGGCAAGGTACGTCAGCAGGAGTATCTTTCGGCGCATGTTTGGTGTGCGGAAGAAGTCGAAATAGGAAGCTCGTGGTTTTCGATGTTCTTTATCTTCACGTGCCAGTCTGGCATGAGCATCGGTCAACTGTCGGAACTTCCCTTCGGTAGCGCCTCCGAAATCTTTCCGATTCACCCGGGCGACTATCCGCAACCACTTCTCAGCCTTTGCGTAACTTCCGGTCTGTCTCCATCGGAACAAAACAGTATCGAAGTATCAAAGTCCACACTAATATTGCGAACTGCCTCTGTAACCTTACCTGAAGCAAGAACCTAGGGGATTCGGGCATGATAAACCAGTAGAGGGAAAAGAGGAGGAACGGCGAGGTCGATGAAAAGAGAAGCCATCGCCAGTCTCGCACAAAATAAGCTGTGGAAGATCAGAAACTCAGCACCATGGCTGAATTTGCCAAATTGCTTCTCAAAAGGGTTTACCTAAGCCAGTAAAGACTACACCACCCATCGTGTAGAGAACGGTCAGCAGCACCGCGAATGTAGATCGACTGTCCGGCGGAAGTATCTCAACTCCAATCATGTACGGGAGAGTATACACCGGGCTAGAAGCGATGTTCTGTATGCAGACCACAGCGAGAAAAGGCACGTACGTTGGAATAAAGGAGGCTATCGTCCCCACACCGACGAAAAACAACAGTGCCGCAAAATATGTCGGCTTGCGCCCGAAACGATCTGGAAATTCAACATGATGGTTGGGTCAGCAGCAGAAGACTCGATGGTAAGAACAAGTATTCAACTTACCTGCTAAGTAGCCACCGAAAGGAATTCCGATGACACTTCCAAGTGACGGCAATATGAAAGCCTGGAATAAAAACAATTTCTGTGAATATTTCGCACTAAAGAAACCTTCAGTGCCTTCCCTGTTGCCCTGAACTTACTAATGTCGTCAAGAAGTCTTTGCCGCATACAAGCCCGAACTCGGATGCTAGACTCCGACTTTGAGGATACCGGTCAAAGCCCCATCCATCTGTACATGGTATCGTAGGCAAGCGCTGCCGCGAACTGTTGACAAGGTCGACCAAACCAAGAACACCACCTTGCACTTCGAGCTCTTCGGTGTAGTTCAAGTCAAACATCCGACACTCCGCATGCTTGGACGTCTCGTTCTCGTCCATTGGAAGTAGAGATTTCTCTATCGACGAAGTCAGGTTGTCCAGAGGTAGTCTGCACCAGTGGTCCGTCGGGGTCGATGTTATGAAGAGCTATCGGAAGACGAAAATAATGATAGCAAAGTGACGTAGATATATAATAATAATTCTTACCCATGCAGACGCCATTATAGAAGATGCAAAGCACATCGGGAGTAGGACCAGGAATACGATGTACTTTTGATAGCGTCCATTTCCGCCAAGGTGCATAAGGATCTCTTCGAACTGCGGACCGAGATTGTCTGCATGTTTCGGAGCCGAGATGTCGTTAGCGTGGTCCATCTCATCGTTTGGTACAGTAATATCGATGTGGTCTGCTATTAAAGGCTCCATGTCCGATGCTGTGTCCATGTCGTCCGTTGACTCCGCTAGTTCTTCACCGATCGCGAATAACGACAGGCCTGCCCTGGCATCACGAGTGCGATGTGGTCGGATCATGTGGCGCAACTCACGCTGCGGGAAATTCAGACCACGCCTGCGTCATCAATCGTAAAACGCCACCCGAAGTACCAGACCAGGAATCTGCAAGCACACAACTTACTGTGAACAACTAGCCAAATCCAGTAGAGCAAGTCCGAGAGTTGGCAGGATCAGGGAGATCCGCTTGCATATACCAGAAGATGTCCGCATTCTGGTCCGCATGCAGCTGCTTTCGAAGTGGCAAGCATGAATATCAGTCCATGCAGACCCCACAACAGTCCAGCTTGGCGACCAGAATCCATTGAGATAGTGGCAAAGAAGCCAAGCGATCGACCATATTGGAAATGAAAAGAATTCTTTAACGAAGAATTCGAACTCGAACGGAAACTGCTCCACTGGAAACGTAAAAAAAATCCAACTTCCAGCAATCAGCTGTAAAGTGCAATGGTGTGTTATTGGTGCACGATGTCAGCACGTATGACATGTCCATCAACCATCGTAATTACGTGTCATCATTGAGAGACTCCGCGAGTTTGCAAAGACGTTTTCCATCTACTTCACTTCCGGATTCCAGTTCTCAACTACAGATTCAATAATAATCTTAGCTTCTCTGCTCAACACACATTTAGTCCAAGGCACAGCACATTCCCATCATGGTACGTAGTTTATGCGAAGGTTCGAAGCGCGGAGGGTCGTAAAATAATGTTTGCTCTGTCAACGTATTTTGTATTCTTAGTCAACACCTGATCAAGGTGAACCAGGAAGTATAAGGAAGTGTCAACACTGAGTAAGATCAGTATTCTCAACAAAGGCTCAAACTAAGAGTAGCAGTCGCCAAGTCCGTCAAGCGAGAGAATAGAAGACTGCCGGCACTCCAGACACGGAAGTCGAAGCTTAATACTACCTCAGAAGGAATCTATCGTCTTTTGCATGTACAAATTCCGTTAGACTAAGCAACTGATCCTTATGTGCCACATGCGCAACATGTGTGAAGCAACAAGGAGGGGAGATGCTATTCTTCTGCGGCATCACCGTCTTCTTTGCTTTCACCGACTTCCTCTTCTTCTTCTTGTCATTCTGTCCAAACACAGATGGATTTAATGTCAACATCAGAACGTGCTGCAGCATCTTGGTCGCCGCCGGTATCGATGAAATTCTTAATCCAACCCTGGTATTGAGGAAGGCAGCGTGGAATTCATGATAATCAACGTCGATAGACTGGTATTTCGACTCTGCATTCAGTGCTTCGCGCCACAAAGGAAAGCCCGTTCTTCGGTCAGCTAACACAAAATAGACGGCATTCTTGTCTGGTCGGGTGACTTGTACAATCACAGGTACAGCTTCGGAGATCTGCAGTGTCCAGCCGGTTTTCTGTGGGGACCTATTTTGGGGAACCTTCGAGGGACTATGCTTCATGGCTGGGTCCACAAATATGTACAGAGACGCCACAGCCGGACAGACATGAACCTGGGAATAAAGGCCTTTGTGGAAGGCTTCGATCTGTGAGACTTCATCCTGCGAAAGGGTGTCGGAGGAAGGCGCGTTCTCACCGAAGCTAGCGCAGCTGACCGGTGAGAGAGACGCGGTCCATTGGGCGCACGTGTTGATGCGGTAGTCGCCATCGGGCGAGGTGTGTCCACTCCGTGTACTCGGACTCGAACTCGTCACTGACGATTGAGCGTCAGAATAGAGAGACATGTTTACTTCTCATAGACGAGGAAAGGAGCGGCAGCGAGGAGAGCTGAAGCGAGTAATCCGATTAGGAGCGTCCAACTCACCCACTCCCCTTTTAATACCCGACCGAACTGGCGCAGACTTAATTACAGGGGACAGTTTAAAGTCGCACCAGAGGAGGACTTTAGAGCGATGGACGTGAATGTTGTGAATGAGAAACGCCCACTGGAAAGTCTGCCCCGAAGGAGGAATTTCACTGGCACAGCTAGCGGAGATATGTAATCCTCTTAGTTCCAGTCAATGCGGGAGATTCTTTTCAGTCTTTCTGAACCCGAACCAATCCTTCCTCGTTGAATATCTGCGACAAAAGCGAAGAGATCAGTCTTGTAAATACGCCAAGAATAATCTTTAGACAATGGCACTTTCTTTGGCAGTTCAAGTTGTAGGTGAGCCGAACACACGAGCCTTGTTATACGGATATGAATGGGACATTTACGCAAGCTCGCACTGGTTTTGATAAGTAGTTACAAGTTTAGAGTGTAGGAAGGAAGGAACTGCGTACTTTGAAAAATGCAACGAGAGCCCTTCAAAATGATAAAATTCATTTATACATAAGAGCGATAACTGCCATAAGGGCCAGCTAATCGCGCTCTTATTTGCACGGTAAAGTATGCTGCCAGCAGTAAAGATAACATAGTTACGGCATGTCAGCCGCGGCCCGTGGGCCGTGCCTAAAAACCGCATAATGCCCCTCGTTACCTTTTGCTATCGATAAGTTCAGTGTACCTTGCACAGGTCTACGAGGGTTTTTTTCCTGGTATACCGACACACTTGCGGAGTACGCCGAACGCACGAAGCTTATTCAAATGACCGCGACCCGAATCTGGTCAGTTTTTCTCTCGAGCTGGTATTTGACCTTGATTAACTCGTACACTATTCGGTCGAAGGTAATTATTTGACATTAAGTCACCACTCCATCATCGTGACCATCATCGTGACCCGCGTGAATATTTCAAGACCCTCACGGTCACCCACGTGAGTAGGGTGTGGTGAACCTTGGAACTTGCGTGGAAACCTAGCATGCTATGAACCACTCCTAACATTCCCGCAAAATCACGTTGATCGAACGTCACTTCCGCGTCCCTAAAATTCACTTCCCAGTAGCACTACGCTATATGGGCAATAGTCACGTTCACTTTGTTGCCCATCAAAAGCTGCGAAGACTTCCCTGCGTAGAAAACAAAACCATACTGCTTTTCTCCTGGATTTCTTACCTCTTATTCCAATATTTCTCCTACAGCGCTAAGCCTAAGTTAGCCAGCATACGAGCGAAATGAAGGTTATTATTATGATTATAATAACCTCGATTAACATGAAAATTTCATTAAGGGTTTCAGTCCGCATGATGCTAAATACAGCGATTTAACCGACGCTACTCGCGCATTTGATATCAAAGTCAATTGGAAAGATGTCGGAAATTCGCAACGACAACCAACGTTACAGTACAGTACCTTCCGATTTTGACAAGTAGCTAGGCCCTCTTCGACATCCGGATTGTGTTCCGTGAAACTGATGTACGCTGTAAAACACCCACATGTTGCGATAAAATAATGCGCAGGTGACAAAAAATAAGAATGGAATTCAGCTTGCCCACATCACTTACTATATTTTGATTGGGAGATGCAACCGGCAACACGAGCGTACGAAAAGCGAGCAGTGTTCGGAATTCCGAACTTGTTTGATTTCCACTGACAAGGAAAGAAATCTTATTGTGCAACGACGACTTGAAATTCGAAAGGATCCAGTCCACCCGGTTCGTTTGCTTGACTTCAAGACGTGGCGCACTTTGTGGGCTAGACGACAAGTGGCTGCTCAGATTGAAATGGAGGCTCTAACTTGATCGGAATGACAATTGTGCTCTGACCCACTCGACGGCAACGCAGAGATCGATCAAGAACTGTCAAAACTTCAAACTGCCTTCAACACCTCCCCTCCGTCAAGAGCGATGCCGATGGAAGTTCTCTGGTAGTTGTTCACACAAACGGCAGTCGTCACTTGTCAACAACCACCTTCTGCCGAAATCCTTGTGAAGTTTCGGTGACAAATCCGTCGAAAATCCGCGAGAAGAAGTTTGCTTACAACAGAGTCCTACAAGGTCAAAGTTGAAGGATTATAAAATGGCGGGTGCAATTAAGAGATGTCCGACTCGTAGCGATAAACTCTCGCTGCTGTGATGGGAGAAGTGAAGAGGCGAATGTCCGGCGAAATTTTTTGATTACGATCCGTAGTTTAGGCTGAGGAACAAGAGTGGTGTTTGAGAAGAGGTAGCCGGTCATAAACTTCAGAATGTGCTGACAATAAATAGAACGCCGATCCGGCATGGGCTTGACCACTGGACAGGTCCGTTTGGTTGAAGAATGAAAAGAGCAGAAACAGCTGCTGCTACATTTGATCTGCGCTGCGGGTAAAATGATCTCTTCACTTTTCAAGTTGAAGCAACAGATGGTTGCCTTCTGGTAGTAGTTATGACATTCGAATTGTGATTTCTCATCAGACAACACCTGTCGGCTGCAAATCAAGCAGGTGCCGCCTGAAAGCGTACCATGACGTCACGATAACCCGCCCATAGTGGTTTAACGACCAACCCAGTGATGCCGTCAATCAATTTCCGGGGAATCAACTCGGTTGGAGCCTGCCGACACAAACAGCTGATTCGCGATCAGTTTTGTTGTTGATTTTCTTTATGACTTGTATCTGTTCGGTAGTCGGTTCGCACTTCCAGAGGATCGTGATGAGGATTCCGATTTTACTAGTCCATTGTTCTCATTTACAGGTCGACGATGAGCAGACAGCGGTGTACCGCGATCTGCCGAGGCTACGGAGTGGCCAGATCGAACCAGCGTCGTCTTCATTGCGGGCTGGAAGCACGATATGCACCTGAACCTCGCGTCGAGTCCAAGAATCCCAACATCCCCTTCAGGTAAATCTTGCGAGTCGTGACGGTCGAAGGTCTAACTGGGGCTGGGTTTTGATGTGTTGAGGGTCCAGATACGAGGTCCAGCGCAGTGATGCGCAGTATCGCAGCCTTATTAAGTTGGTCTTAGTACAGAATTTTGATCTTGATTTCAGACGGATGTACGCTACTAATGGAACTCGAGAGCTTGGTGCTGCATTTCGGACAACTGAAGAACTCTTTGTGCAGCCTTCACCGTCTGTGAACAATCAGTTTGAGGAAGATCCCCTTCTGCAGTTGTATCTGAAGCGGCATTTACCGTCTGAGGTACGAGCGCTCTCCGTCATAATAGTCTGCCGAACTACGCGTAAAACAGTGAGAAGCTGCGTGGTCCTGGTTCTTTTAACGTGACTGTAACTCTTGTTTGTAGTATCAACTCACCGTCTTTGATGAGCTTCGACGATTCGGACATCGGGTATCCTCTGAGCTCGTGTCATTACACAAGGAGTGCGAAGATCATCCGCCTCGGCTAAATCAGTACGATGCATGGGGCAAACGTATAGACAAGATATGGACCTGTTCAGCATGGATAAAGATGCATGATATTTCTGCCGAAGAAGGGCTGATAGCTTCTGGTTACGAAGGACAGTATAAAGCTCACAGCCGTCTCTTCCAAGTGGCGAAGAACTACCTTTTCGCGGGGCATTCGGGCTTATATAGGTTTGTGCTTTTCCGAACTTTTTGAGTCGAACCATTGGTGCTGAACATTCTGTTCATCTTGACAGTTGTCCTCTTGCCATGACGGATGGAGCCTGTAAGATCATTAAAGCTATGGATCGCACTCAGGTCGCACCGTTCAGTAGAGCTTTCGAGAATATGACGTCGAGGGACCCAGCTAAATTTTGGACCAGGTAATTCGTCTTGTATGATTTCGCATGAGGTTTGCCAGCGTTTCTCCCTATTCACTAGTGGCCAATGGATGACCGAACGGCGTGGAGGATCAGACGTTGCAAATGGCACAGGTACTGCGGTTAACTGGGCACATTGTTTGATTCAGCAATAGCGCATCTAAAGTTATCCTCTGGCCATAGCATGATTGCAGAGACCAGGGCTCTCCCTTTATCGGAGGATTTGGCTGGACCGTACGCCCTGTATGGATATAAGGTAAATCTGACGTCTTCTAAACGCAGCTGCACGAAACGTCTGCATCAGATTGGTGCTATTTGGCATTCTGATTCATCAGCCGGCTTTGTTTTTCCTTTGCAGTGGTTCTCATCTGCCACGGATTCTAATATAGCGTTTACCCTGGCGCGGGTCGTGGATAAAGACGGAAGCACTCGACCGGTACGACTCTGGCATGGCTCTATAATTATGCTGCATTTGTGTATGTGGTGTCCTCTTTATATAATGTGTGTCTTCGTTGTAGGGTACGAGCGGCCTGTCCTTGTTCTATGTTGAAACCAGGCAAGAAGATGGTCTGCTGAATAACATTGAAGTGGTGAAAATGAAGAACAAGCTTGGTACTAGGCAATGTAAGTAGAAACCTGTCTTCCTTGTTCGTTGATCGGTGAAGGACGCGGGAACGCTGAAGAAAGGCTTTCTCCGTTTTAGTACCGACTGCCGAGCTTATTCTGAATGGAACCGTTGCTCATATGATGGGTGATGTTGGTCGAGGTGTTTCCTCCATCTCGCATATGGCAAGTATAGAATTGCACTTTTACTGAAAGACTTCGATAACGACAATCTTCCTGTATAGCTATTCATGACTCGTCTACACAACGCGATAGCCGCCGTTAGCAGTATGAGAAAGATCCTCAGTCTCGCCAGGCGGTACGCTCTGCAGCGAACGGCGTTCGGAAAGTTGCTGGTTGACCATCCCCTACATGTTCGCACCTTGACCGATCTAGAGGTGGAAGTGAGAGGGTCGCTGCTGCTACTGCTCGAAACCGCTCGTTTGCTTGGCCTAGAAGAGTGCGGACAAGCAAGCGAGCACCAGAAGCACCTGCTGAGGATAGTTTCGCCTCTCCTAAAGTTGTGGACAGCCAAGCAGTCGATTGGGGTCGTGTCAGAAGCGCTTGAAAGCTTCGGTGGGCAAGGCTATATTGAAGACACGGGCATTCCCGGTATTCTTCGAGACACGCAGGTGGATACATAGGTTCATGGCACACAGTACCGCTTATATTATTTGAATTTTTTTTACTGATAGGTGTTGCCAATATGGGAAGGAACGACGAATATCCTCTCCCTCGATGTTCTGCGTTCCGTCGAGAAGTCTCAAGGAAAGACAGCCATGGCGATACTGAGGGAAGTTGACAACCTGATGAAGTCTAGCCGGGACGCAGATGTCGAACTGGACGGACCTCGAGACCGGCTGACCGAGTCCCTGCGAACCGTCGCTTCGTTTCTTGCCGGTACGAATAGTGAAGCTTTGAGCTTTGCTGCTCGCGACATTGCTTTCTCCCTTGTGCGAACCTATATGGGTAAGTTACTCTTCATATGCTTACTAAAGAGACAGGGATGTAATTCGTTCAGCACAACATTTGCAGGCGCGCTGTTGGTGGAGCATGCATCTTCAACTGGACAAGAAGTTGACATTGCGGTGGCACAACGATGGTGTTCGAAACAGCTGACGTTCATTGGAAATGATTATAGCAGCACTTCTGCCAAGCTTGATAAGAGTATTCTAATGGACGGAATATGACAAAGCACATCATTGCCTTCCAAAGTTTTAAAACTTTATCCCGAAACGTCCTTCAATACTCAACAATATACTACAAATATGTCCTGGATGTGTTTTGTGATGATCTGTATTGTCCGATACCGTAGTCTAAGCTAAACACCACTCGTAGGCGTTGCGGAACATCTTGATCCAAGGTGTGAATGCAGCGTCTTTTGGCCAGTTAAAGTCCTCAGGTCGCCAAGGCCACTGCCAGGCTAGCACTGAGCGCTCTGGATGAGGCATCATAACCAGGTGACGTCCGTTGGGCGTACAGATGCCAGCAATACCTTCCGGACTACCGTTGGGGTTTAGCGGATAGACTTCTGTTGGAATTCCTCGTCTGTCAACATACTGTAGAGCGATACAGCTGGCGGATTTCAAGCCGGAAGTTCCATCTCGGAATGCAAACTTCCCTGCAAGACACCGATTCAGACATACTGCGCCTAATCGAATATTTCCGTTCGTTCAAAAGTAACGAAGAAACCACGGTATAGATTGTTCTGCTATGGTGCTTGGGTATTCCGAAAATTGAAAGACGGACAAACCTTCGCCGTGAGCGACCCATATGCCCAGCTGAGTTCCTTCCATGCCTCGGAACATGATAGCATTCGAACTGGTGATCTTGACGGTGGAGAATCTTGATTCGAAGCGTTTGGAGATGTTGTGTTTCAACTGGACCGGAGTGTCGTTCACGTCAATGTGCTTTGCCCCGTTGGACTGGACGCTGGTGTGACCGACCAGCCCCAGCTTGGTCAACAACTGGCATCCATTACACACTCCGAGAGAGAACGTGTCTTCACGTTGATAGAAGTTTTCGAGCTGCTTCCTCGCCGAAGGGCTGAAAGCTAAAACGGCAGCCCACCCTACAAAAGAATGAAAAGATACGTCGTCAGAAGATTCTTGCATATTCAATTTAAACAAATGTGTTTAGCCTCAAAGTACCTTTGGCTGAGCCGAAAACGTCAGCATAACTGAAACCGCCCACAAAGACAAGTCCGCGGAACGGACCTAGGTCGATTTTCTCATCGAGCAGATCTTGCACATTGACGTCCCAGACTTCGAAGCCGACCATGTGCAGCGTTGCCGCCATCTCTCGGTCGCCATTGCTACCCTCTTCTCGAATGATGGCCACTTTCGGAGGTAGATGCCGGTCTGAAAGACAAGCCACGATTAAGAAACTACTGTACATGCCTCATTTCCTGCTGGGTGCAAATTTCTTACCTCTGTCGAACGCAGCAATGTCACAAACGTCGAAGTCAGGAGTGAAAGAGACGTGGAAGATCGGATCTGCACCGGCAGCCAACATGGCCTTCTCCGACTCGGCGCACCCTTCGTTCGTCTGCAGCTTCTCGATGTGATAGCTGAATTCTTCCCATACCGAACGTATCCCGGCGATCCCCTCTTTCTCTGCGCCGAATACGAGCCGATTATCCATACTGATGAAAGGCTAGGCGAAACGTAAGCATAGTTAGATGGAAAGCCATATAACTTATGAGAAACCGATATATCTCACCGCGCAGAAGTTTCTGCCGTTGGCTGAACGGCATTCTTCGGAGCTCTTCGTAGAATGTCCTATGAAGAAGCAAGGTACACCAGCCTCCGAAAAGCTGTCACTGATGGTATCGCAGTACTCCTCAGGAACTTCCAGGACCCAACCAACTTCTTCGGCGAAGAGAAGGTATTCAGGAGCGAACTCCCCCGGAGTTTCGATGTTGACATCGAAGACGCAGTTGCCAGCGATTGCCATTTCCAGAAGGCAGACTATTAGTCCGCCGTCGCTGATGTCATGTCCGGCGGACAGTTTACCTCCTGTAGAAAAATCGATGTTTTATTAATACTTTATAGTCAGTTCTTTCGGATGTGGAGCACCAGTATGATATACTGTACCGTCGAGGAAGCGTTGTGTCAGCTGGAAGGCTCTAACGAACGTATCGACGGAGTCGACATCTGGTGCTTCAAAGGG
This sequence comes from Ramazzottius varieornatus, assembly GCA_001949185.1. Taxonomy (NCBI): domain Eukaryota; kingdom Metazoa; phylum Tardigrada; class Eutardigrada; order Parachela; family Ramazzottiidae; genus Ramazzottius; species Ramazzottius varieornatus. Next base: position 5,469,281 of record BDGG01000002.1, on the reverse strand, counting down.
AATGTTCAACAGGCTGTTGGCCTGACAGTACGCCGAACCTCCCAACCTGCGATGACCGCGACCTGGATCGATCCATAGTAAGCAGCCTGCAACGATGATGAAGATGAGTATGGGGGAACCCGGAAGTTTGGATTCAGTAACGACGAACTTCATACTAGTTGTGCCTACCTTTTCCACCCGGTACTCTGAGGGATGGCGTGATGACTTTCCGGATATCCGGGCATTGCACGTAAGTAGATACAACCAGCGTTCCTGAAAACGTTTAATCTCATCAAAGATGAAAAAGCAGAGTCGTCATCGACGTTTGTTCGGTACCGGGGGATTTAACGATTTCGTCTCCACATTTCGCTGCCATGCTCAGTGAGTCCTTGCCTCCATCGACAGCAATGCCAAGTTCCTTCATGATGCCACACATGGCTTGGCAAGCGTCGAAGAGAGCTGCACCCTCGCCGGGTAATTTGGCCGGCCACATCCAGTTGGCACTGCACTTGACGTCCTAAACCGACAAAGAACTTGCTGGAATTTTTCATAGCTTCCGAGCGTCCTAAATTTCACCTACCTTCAAATCAGATATTTTTGCAAAGACGAGATTGGTCAGCGACTCGATCACAGTCATCCGGGCTCCCCGCTTCACGTCAAAAAGCATCTTGATGGGTTGCTCACCTATCGCTGTTGCGCTTCCTTTCTACAAAGAAAACGTACAGCAAGAACCTGAAAGTCCAAGAATTCCACCCGTGAAACGTCGTTCCATACCGTGTCAAAGTGGCAAAGAGCAATAACGGCAACGTCAGCCAAGGGCGTGTGGAGTGGTCCCACGCATTGCTGTTGAGCTACCAGACCAGTAACCGACCTGTCCACCTGCAAAACCAAGCAATCAACAACTTCCTCGTCCTCCATCAGGTTTGCTTCTAACCTTGTTTGTAAGGTAACGTTTGCTTCCAACCGAAGGTAACCTTAGAAGACGGTATAAAGACTCTTGCAGCTTTGTCATATCGAAGTTAGCAGCTACTGAACGTCTGAACCGTTGTTCCAGCTCTGGTTTTGATTCTCGAGGATGATGGCGTTCCAGATGGTAAGTCTGTCCACGTCGAAGAACGTTTAGCTAATGAACTATATAACGCATGTGCAGTAAGAAAGTATCGAACGAAACAGCCCATACCTTTCTAGGAATATCTCCAAGCACAAGTTCCAACGGCAGATCTACGGGAGTGTTGATGCGTTCATCGGTCGACTGACTGCGGCCTTTCCCGAAGTCCTCCAGGACAATCTGGCGAGACCAATCAGCTAGTTGAACAAAAGTCTAGTGTGTTTATGGTGATGGCTCTTTCGATTTTTCACCTTGCCGGTACCAGTAATCTCTCCTACAACGTCGACGGTGCATCTTTCCCTGTGAGCGATACTTTTCAGTACGTCTATCTTGTCTTCTGGGACCAACACCGCCACGCTCTCCTGGTACTCCGCATTCCACAATGCGACAATGCTGACTGTTTCATCACCCAGAGTGAACTGGTCAGCTTTGATGAGCGCTCCTGCCGGATCGACGATCTCTTTCAGGACGTTGGCTGCAAAGGAGAAGCATTCGGAACTGTATCAAAATCCTTCTAAAAAAAATTATAATCTATTAAAAGCCAAAGCTTCCACCTACCATTGCCACCAGCTCCTTGGTCGTGAATGCTGACAATCGGGTTGTCTTCCAGTTCGATACAAGCGCGAATAACGCGGTTCAGTTTCTGCTCCATTTCAGCGTCGCCGCGCTGGACTGCATTAAGGTCGACGGCTGAGTTGTTCGAGCCTTGGACGCTGGTTGAGGACGCGGCGCCACCACCGAGACCTGCATGGTCAAACCATGAACATATCGCTAGTCTAAAGTCGAGGTACTGTATTGCCTGAATCCGACTTACCGATATTGTAAACAGGTCCTCCAATCTTGACCACTTTCATGCCTACGGACGAACGCAGTCTGTAAGCATCAGGTTAATCTCGTGCTGTACTTGTGGCGTTACCATTCGGGAGTTCTTTCTGTTTCTCCGTCCATTGATGGTCAATACTTCCGATCCCACCGCTGAACATGATGGGCTTGATCCACTCACAGCGGGCTCCATCGGGTAAGGTGGCGCCAAAGGAGCGGGCGAACCCAGTGATGACGGGCTCGCCGAACTTGTTACCGTAATCTGATGCGCCATTACTCGCTTCGATGATCACTTTGAGTGGACGGGCGAAGTTGGTAGGATACGTAGCATTTTGTTCTTCCCACGGGGCATCAAAGTCTTGAAATGAACGAAACATTAATATCTGCGCGGAAATGAACTTTCGAAAGCCAGAGTAAAGCGTACTCGTACCAGGAATGTAACAGCTTCCGAATGAGTAGCCAACTGTGCCAGCTATCACGTGGGCTCCTCTGCCTGCGGCTTGGACATCCCGAATACGTCCGCCAGTACCAGTGGTAGCTCCACTAAATGGCTCGACGGCTGCGACGAAAAATTGTTAAGAACTATGTTTATATTCGGAAAGCTGCGTCAGATTCAGATTCACCTGTTGGGAAGTTGTGAGTCTCGGCCGTAAAAATGATGTGTCGAGTTCCTGGAGACTTTTCAAAGGCGGATGGACTTAGAGGATTCGTCACACGGAATAAAGGTAAGGCATCATACCCCTGAATCGAACTGAAAATGAAGACGACAGGTAAAAAATAGCCTAGACACGATTTCGGCAGTTGATGATCTCCGAGTCGGCCTAGAAATGATCACCTGCTGTTGTCGTGAAACTTGATGATGTTGTTGGGGTTGGTGAACTGTGGTAAATTAGTATTTTTGACCATTTGGAACAGCGTTGCCGGTATCGTCTTTCCGTCGATGACCATCTTTCCATTGAAGAACCAATGGCGGCTGTGTTCACTGGAAACCAAATTTTGTGAATTGTTCTATGTAAATGTTTTTAACTGGACCTAAAGACGAAAACTCAGGTTTCTCACCTGTTAGACTGGGCGAGATCCATGCATTCAAGGTTGGTGGAGTCCCTTTTCAGCTCAGTTCGGAACAGATGTGTGTAGTAATCGAGATCAGCTTCGTCGAACCCAAGGCCTACATCAACATCAACACGAAGGTGCGATGAATGGGAACACGAAACTAAAAAACATACGAACACATTATCAGAAAACTTTTCTTACTCAGTTGCTCATTAGCCACGGCCAGTGCGGTTCGTCCTTCCTTGCAGACCGGAACGAGGAAAGTTTGCTGTTTGGGTAGATCCACACGAAAACTGGTGATGGGAGACTTGTACTCGCATTGGAGGATAGGATCCATGAGATGGCTAATACACTAAAGCAGCAGTCGAAATTGTATCAATACTTGTACATGGTTGGATATTTTCGAACCGGCAAACATGCGTACCGCTTGCTTCAGGTAGTCAGAACTAGCTGAATCCGCGGCATGATATCTGATCGTGCAAAGGGAACTTCTTTCAATCCTCGTGACGGAATGCAGAGAAAGAGCTGCTGTAATGGACAGGGCGTTGGCGCAGAACGGAGTTTTGAAATTCAATCTGGAATTGATAGGACACACATAACTAGACATAACCTCCGTTTCGAGTAGAAAGCTTGCTCCTGGCTTCTGTATGAACTTGCCTGGGGCCAATCTCGACTTGGAATTCAAATTCCGCTCCATTTTCCCACCCGTTTTCACCAGCTTGATGGCTTGCGTGACCATTTGTGGCCGCAGCCTTGAAGAAGTCAGATTCTGTCAGCCATCGTAATTGGTCTATCGTCTCCCGGTACTCTACGTCGTTCTTATGAAGGTTACTGTCGATTTCCACGTAAAACACAGGCTGGACTCGAACGGAAACAACGTGAGGAAGGACATCCTCTGGTAGCCGCAAAGACGATCTGGGAATGGCCCTCCAACTGGAATTATTGATGAACCGGAGAACTTCCTTCGCCGGATGCGCCTTTTTCGCTTGCGTGTAATCCTCCATCACCTAAGAAAATTCAACAAACGAATTTCCCATGAGATTGCTGTGTTGCAACACACAGTCGCACACCGAACTGACCGGACAAAATCAGCGTTTAAAGCATCGTATCCACAACGCAGCTCAACTTACCCTTCTTTACAGCGAGACTGTCCCAGTTGCATGAGTTGGTAAATCAGCCTGGAATTCAAAAGATCTGGTTCTGTCTAACAAAAGAACGGAGACAAATGGAGAGAGAAAAGCAGGCGACTATTGCGTACCGGTCTGTGCTGTCCTAGTAATTACAGACTGTAGAACTCGTCGACCTTTGCACTGACCAAACAGATTCTGATCGGCGAAACACTTATCCTTAGCATGGTAAGACCGCATTCTAGAGTCTATGTAATCACATGTGGGGGCGATCGTTTACAAAGCTTTCAATTCCAGGGTTTTTTATTAGACATAACAGGATCCGACCCGAGTAAAACTCCCGCTAAATTCCAACTGTTTGAACGTATTTCGCTAAGAGTTGAAGTTATCATGATATTCGACCGTGCATAAAAAATAAAATTACTTGGAATGCTTTTCTCGCTTCGTACTCGAGAGCCCACATCCTCGGTTCCTCAAGCAGCTTCCTGACCGTCCACTTCGTCCGTACGCATGCTGATCACCTTCCTCCGGGTGTCGATTTGGAACGACTTCTTGAATGCGTTGCTTCCAAAAAAGTTCTTCAGATTGGTTATATTTACGCGACGCGCCTACGAAAACAGAAAACCCGCAGTTCGGCACAGGCAGTTTCTCAAGGTACTAAGGGAAGTTACCATACCTTTTCTTCCAGGTCTCTAACGGAGACTTCGACCAACTGGTCTCTCCAGCCGTCAGCGTCCACCTGGCCTTCGGCAATGGCTCGGCTGTTGGTCTTCTGCCAGTGCACACGCAGGTACGTTCTTTGGTCTTGCACCAGCTGGCGAACCATGAAGAGCAGAAGCTCGTTGTTGTCCCTTCGATACGATAAGTATCTCGAGAAAATCTAATATGGAGCGAAGCAAACTGTCAACCAACTGTTTCACATCCTAGTACTGTCATACGGAAAAAGTAGGCTTACATGTTCCATATTCTTCTTCACACTAAACTTCTGAGCGTCCACAAACGACTTGAGGCAAACTTGGATGGCCGAGTTGACATCGTCTTCGTTGACGTATTCACGAAGATGCATCTTGGCGTGAGCTTCTGAGAGTCGAATGATCGACTCGATGTGGCGGACAGTGATAGCTACACTTCCGGTTATCTGCAAGGAAAAATAAAACTCAGAAAATAAAAATCTAGAGCGAGTCTCAATATCGTACCATGGATTCGCGTCGCAATTCAGCATACATATTGGCAATTTTATCCTGGTCGATACTATGCAGCTTCGGATGGATGCGGTCTCGGGCGTAGGTGATGTACTTCTTCAAGACATCTTGTGCAATCGGCTTGACGTGACTGTCATTATTCTCGACCTCTTCGGCGTCCTCTTCGAAAGCTCGGACAGCATCGTCGTCTCCTTCGGCAAAGTGTGGATGGTTCCGGCAATGACTACCCACTACGAATCGAGCCAACTTCCGGTCAACTTCCTCGTTGACCGTATCTTTGACGATGCAGAATGCATCGAAACGGGAGAGAATCGGATCGGACAAATTCACCTAAAATTTCAAAAAACTAATAAAATTCTGCGAATAAAAAGAACGGCTAATTTATGTGGGATTGTTTCGAACTAACATTTTCAGCAAAGGTTAGAGAGCTGTCATATCGTCCACCGATAGGATTCGCCGCGGCGATAACCGAGCATCTCGCCTGAAGCGACGTCACGATTCCGGCTTTGGAGATGGAGATGCTCTGCTGTTCCATGGCTTCGTGGATACTTGTTCGATCAGCGTCGTTCATCTTGTCGAACTCGTCGATGAGACAGACACCCTTGTCGGCCAAGACCAACGCACCCGCTTCCAGTGTCCACTCTCGGGTCTGTGGGTTCTTTTTAACGTAGGCTGTCAGACCGACGGCCGAAGCACCTTGACCGGTGGTGAAGACTGGCCGGTTCGCAATCTTCTCGATGTACTTGAGGAAGTGAGACTTGGCGGTACCAGGATCACCACAGAGGAGAACGTTGATGTCACCGCGAAGCTTGTGCTTTCCTCCCGGGTTCTTCGGGACACCACCAAAGAGTGCCAGTGCAAGGGCTTTCTTGATGTCGTTGTGACCGTAGATTGATGGAGCGATACTAGCCGTAATCTGTCAATTGAACATGTAAAATAGCTGGCTCGGCAAACAAACTTGAACAGATCGCTTTCCCAAGTGGCGCACGTTGTCGGCGATAGTGACCGGAAGCGTGCGGAAAACCATCTGGTGGAGTCTGATGGTAGATCCTCCAAATATAATTATTGATAGAGTATTTACCATGTCAGAAATCAGTTCTTCTTTGGACAAGGCTTGAATTTCTTTCATGTCCTTGTCCGTCAACGACCTCGCCAGAGTATTTTCATCGTTTCGCTTGATGTGATTGACGATGATCACGGTGGCAAAGACAGGGAACCCATTCTTCGTGTTCAGTGATCCGTCGTAGTTGTTGGAGTAGATTCCAGTAACTTCCTAAAGTGACACTTCGCTAAAAACCTAAGAACAACTCCAGACTCGATATTACGACCTGACATGTGCTTACGATCTCGTCCCCTGGTGCCACGGTATCGACCAAATCGCCCTTGAAGATGCACTCTTTGGAGCGCGGAAGACGACCAGCGGCCACCTTGCCTGGACTTTCCTGGATGACGACGCGCTGAAAGTTCTCGTAGACGGTTTCCAGCGTGTTAACGTCGAAGGGACCTCTAGACTGACACTCTATACAGCTGGTGGGATACGTCTCCTCGGTAGCTGTAACGTAGAACGGTCCGTTAACCGCTCCACATTTCGTGCAGTCGTACTTTACTGCTGACAACTTGGGTAAGATTCCGGTGGCACTAGCCACCACTCCACTTGTCCGAATTAATTGATTCAGATGCACCTGCCTGCAACAGGGAGATCCCATTTGGATAAGGCAAAAAGCAAAAATACCGTAAAACACAACCAATAGGAAACGTGCTACATAATCTCCAAAATCTGTACTGTGCCTCAACTTCATATTAATCTTTTATAGTCTATTTAGCATCGCAAAGAAGATTCTTTGCATCCTCCTACTTACCGAAGAGCTCGAATTTCTTCTTGGATGGGAAGGTCGGAAATGCGCACGACGATCTCTTGGTTGATCCTTTCGTAATGTGGAAAGTTTGCCATTACCACCTCCAGTGCAGCCTGTCAAAAGATAGACGGTATTACTTACTGTATGACCATTTTGCGTGGTAGATGCCGTTGATGTCAAGCCTAATGAAATTAAGCATACCGCATTGAATAGTTCTAGCATTTCCACCGGGCATTCCGGGAGGAAGAAAGCGAGGACTTCTTGATTCGACGCTAGGTCGTTGTAGTCCACTTCGAAACTGTTCATGTTATCAATGCACATCTTCTTTATGCGCTCCATGTAGAGTGCTCCACCCTTCTTGGTCTTCTCTTGGGTGAAGTTCATTAAGAAGTTGCGGAATCGGTTGAAGATTTCTGTTCGAGGGGCGATCTGCGTAATCCATTCTTGCAGCGTATGTCCACGCATATCTTCCAAATTCTCCACTCCTTCCACCGGCTACGAGCACGTCTCATTATTCCTCATCCATGAAACATTTGAACAGCTGTGTAGGTGAAATAAGAAAGGCGCAAAAAGTTGGCTTACCACTTCTTCATACTGAGATATGCCCAGATTCCGCATGGTGTCCTTCATTCGACCGAACTTTTGAGGTTCGACAATATCGTCCTCATCGTCTATAAAACGTTGCCATTAGTCAAGCAGATCTAAGATACACTGACATTCAGTGTGGAAGACTGCAAGCTTACCAAATAGATCGAGCCCACGAAAGCGTCCTTCTCGTCCACCCCGTCCAACTCCTTCCTCTCGATCTCGCTTTTTCAGCTCTCTGTTGACGGCTGCATATTCTGCACGGGACATCTCCGAGACATTATCGTCCAAATCGAGACCTTCTTGCTCGTACTCATCGAGATGTGGCATGGGACGATAGTCCCTGTTGAAGTATTATCTTCAGTAATACCGTACACTGTGCTGCTCAGTTAGCAAGATGAAGCAGAACTTACGCTTCCATATTGTCACCCATGAGATCTTCTCCTTCAGGCTCATTTTCGTCCTCGTTGTAGTCTCCGCCTAGCAAATCCTCTTCTTCCTCCGCAAAGTTAGCTTCTACCACATCGTCTTCTTCCAGAGGAGCAGGAGGCACAGGCATCTCCACATCGTCAGCTCCGTTGTTGTCCATCCTGACGATCAGTCGAGCGCGGGAGAAACCTGTCTCGGTGCTCAGTCCCAATGGAGAGTAGATCCGTTTGTCCTGGACCAGCGCAAGATTAGGCCACAGATGAAAGACAAAACTGGAAATATGGAAATAAATTTTTACTTTCTTTCTCGCTTGGCATGCCTGCCCGCCAGTTTGACGGTCAGCTGTGAGCCCTGGGAGGAAAATATCCGCCGGTGGCACCCACTCCAGACTCCAGCGAGGCGTGACCTATTTGGGCCCTGGGCGCAGTTTTTGCGATTTTAAATTCCGAGACGGGAGAAATACATATCCCAGAAATCTTGCTGGCTCTTCTTCATCCGTACGCTCTCCACATCGTGAAACGCCAACCTTTCAGATTTTAGTGCCACCGCTGGGAGTGTCGGAGAAGCAAGCGGCAGAGCCACTACTGGGTTTATCTCGTTCGGTGGGCCATAGCGTTACGGCAGCTGGCAAAGGCGGAGGAAGCAGGTGCTTATATTCTTCTGGAATCTGGACTACATCCCGCTGCAACAGCGTTATTGGTCGTTGTCGGCTATCCCACACGAGCACCCACGTTGAAGAACTAACCAGGAGGCAGGCGAGTTACGGATCCAAATCTCCTGAGCACTTCTCGTCGTTGTTGAGCCCACTCTAGACCACGATGCTGCGAAGAGCAACCTCCTCCGCATCGCTCCTCGTCCAGGTGCCCTCTTGAATTTGTATCTGTTGTTCGATTTTTGGACCGCTTGAGGACTGTAATGCTCGAGGCGTCAGATGGTGCTGCACTTCCAGCGTTGGCCCTTTGATATGTAGTAACTTATTGATTGTTGATTGTCGCTAATAATTGACTTCCTCTTGCAGCAGGGTGTCTCTAACGCAAGTCGGAAGGGCGCACGATGTTATGCGTCCAGTACAGGTAAGAAGACTAGCAAGACGTTTCCAACATAATCACTGCGTGACTGCTTGGCCAAATTTACCTCTTCCTTCAGATGAATTCGATCTGGTTGTCATCGGAAGTGGTCCTGGAGGATATGTCGCCGCCATCAAAGCATCACAACTCGGACTCAAGGTATGCTACCGTACATCCTCCGTGTTCCGTCCTTTGTGGCCTCCTTTGTGGCACTGTCGTCTGACTGTTATTTCTGTTTGCAGACCGCGTGCGTTGAAAGAATGGAGACTTTCGGGGGAACATGCCTTAACGTTGGATGCATTCCATCGAAAGCCCTCTTGAACAACTCGTATTTCTACCATATGGCGAAAGACGATTTCAAAACGCGAGGCATTGAATGTGCGTTTCTGTTTAAGGGACCATAGCTATTTTCAGAAGCTTTACGAAGAAGTAATGCGTTTTGTAGGTGATAACGTCAAGCTGAACCTGGAGGTGATGATGGGCCAGAAAGCTGACGCAGTGAAGGGTTTGACCGGCGGAATTGCTATGCTGTTCAAAAGCAACAAGATCACCTCCTTCAAAGGCCACGGCCAGATAACAAGCCCGCAGGAAGTTACCGTCCTGGGTCCCGATGGATCGAAGGGCCAATCCATAAAGACCAAAAACATTCTAATAGCCACCGGATCGGAAGTGACGCCGTTTCCGGGCATTGAAGTTGACGAGGAGACCATCGTTTCTTCAACCGGGGCCTTATCGCTCAAGCAAGTACCGGAAAAAATGGTCGTCATCGGTGCTGGAGTCATCGGGCTGGAACTCGTACGTTCGGTTTCAGTTGGAGGAATCCGACAAACTGTTTTGAAATGTTTTCGAGTTCGGCACATAAAGTCGACAATATTGTTCTTCCGAGTGGCGCACGTTTTTAGTCTTTCTGGCTGGAGGCGCGCGCCACTTGGGGAAACAGTCTTGGCGAGTTTGTTTGCCTAGGTCTCGTTTTCTGATGGTGTTATTTTATTTGTCTCTATCTCTTTCTTTCTTTCTTTTTCTTTCTCAAAAGGGGTCTGTTTGGAAAAGACTGGGCAGCGAGGTGACAGCCGTCGAGTTTCTACCCCACATCGGTGGTATGGGTATCGACATGGAAATCGCCAAGGCGTTTCAGAAGATTCTGCAGAAACAAGGACTAAAGTTCAAGCTACAAACTAAAGTACTGGGCGCAACCAGGCAAAACGGCAAGATTCAAGTAACTGTGGAGGGAGCCAAAGACTCTAAGCAAGACACGCTAGAGTGTGATGTGCTGCTAGTTTCGGTGGGTCGCCGACCATACACAGCCAACCTTGGACTAGAGAACGTCGGAATTCAGCTGGACAAGAGAGGAAGGATACCGGTGAATAAACGTTTCCAAACCTCCGTAGCGAAGTAAGCATGGTTCTTTACTCATCATCCATCTCCGCGATCTTGTTAAGTAAGAGTTACTTATCTCCTGTTGTAGCATCCATGCGATCGGTGACTGCATTGACGGACCCATGTTAGCCCACAAGGCCGAAGATGAAGGTATCATCTGTGTGGAAGGTATCGCGGGAGGAGCAGTTCACATTGACTACAACTGCGTACCCTCTGTTATCTATACCCACCCGGAAGTTGCATGGGTGGGAAAGAACGAAGAACAGCTGAAAGAAGCCGTAAGTTGTTTTCTGCCACTTGGACATCATTTGCGAGCTGGGCAAACAGAACGTGCAAGATCGTTATCTTGAGTGGGGCACCCCTCCAGCCGGTAACAATGACAACGTGCGCCACTTGAAACAGCGATCTTGTACGTCTTGTTTACCCAGCCGGCATTTGGTCTCCGCTTCAACATTGAACCGTGACAACCGTCAACTTACGTGTGTGATTGTATTCGACAGGGTGTGCAGTACAAAGTGGGAAAGTTCCCGATGGCCGCCAACAGCAGAGCGAAGACCAACAACGATACCGATGGTCTGGTTAAGATACTAGCGGATAAGGAAACCGACAGAATTTTAGGAGCTCACCTGATTGGCTCGGTAAGTCCGGCAGACTACCGCGATTGTATTATAATGTTAAGGGTACTGTACCGATATTAAAGTGAAATGTTTTTATAGACGGCCGGTGAACTGGTAAACGAAGCCGCTTTGGCGATGGAGTATGGAGCATCCGCAGAAGATGTGGCCCGTGTATGCCACGCCCATCCTACAAACTCTGAAGCTCTCAGAGAAGCGAACCTTGCTGCTTATTTTGGAAAGGCCATCAACTTTTCATGATGAATTTGGTGTTTGAATTGTCCGTTTTGCGAAAGACTTTTATTTTGAAGATATTTTATGTCATTTCTCCTGTGGGCAAGTATACAGTAGTCCAGTATGTGCTTGACCATTTCCGCGGGGTGTGGTGAAAGTGTCCTCTGCGGCTTTCTTACGCCAGCTTGGTTTCAAAAATCATTTTAGGAAATCATACCGATAAAGTAAATGGAACCGCAGTCATCCATAAATGTTTCTTTCTTTATGAGCGTACAGTACTGTTAGATTAAGAGTTCAAGCATAGGATTTCGCGTAGAATCTACAAGGGGAAAGAAAGAATCACGACGATCATGGCATGAAAATTTTATGCAATACGCAGGCAAAAGCTCCTCAGATCTACAAAACTGTACATGTCTTACTACGAATCTTGCGACCACTACCGGTAACACCAGAATTTGGGATATCCCTTGGTGGAGCATCCACCGACGCGGTATGCGTACTTGACGGTGGAGGAGCATGTGGCGCTGTGGCAGGAGTCGGACTTGAGAAGCTAGCTTGAGGACGAGGAGAATCCACGATGGGGTTCTCCACTCTTAATACTCCCTCGCTTTTGGTTGATTTGGTACTTTGCAGCGTGTTAGTTGGCGATCGAGGTCGCGGGATGGATTCACTAGATGTTGTCACCCGAATCGCTGTGTCTTCTGGCTTCACTGTAGGCTCGGACGGCGCTTCGGGAGAGGCAGTTGCGATTGGGGTTTCGGGCTTGATCAGAGTATATTCGACCGACTGGGTATCTTTGGCTGGAGGTGGGGATGGCGTGGCTTCCGGGTGGCCATTCTGTAGAGCATTAACGTCGCCGTTCTGTGAGTCCGCGGTCCCACTTCCGGGTACCAGCCAGTTGATACTGATTTTTTTCTTCTTCTGCCGGGAGACGGAGGGACTGCTTTCGGAACTTCTTGTTGACGCTTCGGACGGTAGGCTGTTCTGATTGTGAGGAAATCGTTCTCGGTAGTCTAACACGGACTGAAGCCAGGCGGCGTAGTCCTGTTCCGGGTTAGCTACAAGAAAACTGTCACTATTAGTTTCTAATATTTTTGTACAATCATTTTAGTCATTGACTAACGAGCGATTTCAGCCGGTAGGAGCTTCGTGATTTCAAGGAGCTTCTGTTCTTCGCCGTCCTGAAACTCAATCTCCTCTTTAGCTTTCGCATACTGAAAGACTTTCGGTAGCGTTATTTCAGGTTCACTCTCGATCTTTTCGTCCATGTAGAAAGTGTCCCCGTAGCAAATCAGAGAGACCTGGATCAGTTCAAAAAGTTTCCGTCACGTGATCAAGTGTTAATGTTCTTTTGAAAACCGGAAGAGTGTAATTCACTCACCGTGGTCCGCATGCCTGCCCAGCAGGCATTGATATACTCAGTAACCATGTTCATTATGAAAACGACTTCCAGCCAGAGTGAAAGCACACCGCTATGGTCGTGCTCCTCTTCCGGTGTGGTCCGTGCGGAGATTTCCAGGAACTCGTCTTGTTCGCATGATACGAATAGCAAAATATCCTGGGTTCTCGTCAAGGTACCGAACTTCCAGTAGTAGTGGTACGCCGACTTATCAACCAGGGCGTTGTTGACGAGGGCAACCAGCCGATGTGTCAACCCGGGTGGCATCACCGGAAGGAAGTACATGCAGAGGGTCAGCTGAAAGTCTCCCGAAAACGGTCGAGACGTCCAGTTTAGCTGCTGCAATCAACCGAAATCATTATATCCAGTTTCAGGACCGGAGACGACGAGTTGACATCGGACTCTTGTCTCATTACCGGTTTTGCATCAGGCAGTAAATTCAAGAGCGGAACAACGAACTGGTTTTGCGGTAGAAGTTGTGGAAAGCCCGGCAGAGTCAATGTGTTCGATACTGATTTGCTTGATTTGTTGATCGCTAACAAGCCTGCGTCCAGAATTGCGTTCCTCATCTTGGTTACTTGGCCCTCATCGAACAGTAAGCCCTGTCGAAACACAAAGACGAAATGAGTCGAGCACGGGAAATAGGATCTGAGCACCCGGAAGTCACGGGACCGAAGTACCTGCCAGAGCAGCGGCAGCAGCGATTCTTTCAGCAGTCCTCTGTTCGGAATGTCCTCAAGAGCGGCTGCAAGGACCGCTGGGTTAGGTGGGGTTGCGCCTTGTTCTTTTGGCCAAAACCTCTTCGCTTCGAACCGGAAGGACTTTTTCTGATCGTCTATATGCAGAGCACATGCACAGGCCGCAAAAACTGGCGGGTCGATGCAGATCAGGTCTGTGGGAAATATTGTTGAGCGAGTTCGAAGATCAATAACCACGCCCTGAAAACGTAGCCGACATAAACACAAGAAAAATCGCAGAGAAATGAGATGGGATCTTTTTCACCACTTGATGTAAGAACGCGATGCACTCGTCCAAACGCGGCTTGCTGACTCTTTCGTCTTTCAAAGCTAATTGTTCAATGTCATGCCTGACCATGCACGCAATGTTCTGTTCGCGTTTTCGGATAATCTCGTCGTGAAACTCTATCCAACCTGGCGGGATGATGCGTTTTAGATGCGGGAACGTGCTGTTATCCAGACAGAGATTCAGGAGCTGCTTTTTAACTACATCGACTCCCTTCCCGTTCGTGGTACTGACTACCAAATATTTCCGAATCAAATACTTTTCCTCTAATCGCCTCTGCAATTCAATTTTCTTCCGCTCCAGAAACACGTCCTTGTCTAAAAGTTCCCTGCAGCGAAAAAGACACTTTACGCGTGACAGTTGAACCGACCTTTATGCGGAAAAAGACTTACTGCATTAGTGTGAGCTCGACATTGCAACTGTTGCGGCGAACCTAAATTAGAAATGCTTACATTCAATTCGTAATGCAACGGGCACAAAAACGCGCACGATCGGTATCTTGAGCGGCGCACCGTTCCGACCAAAAATCATGGAAACGTGCGCTACTTGAGACAACGATCCTGTATGGTCTGTTCGCCCAGCTCCGAATACAGTCTTTCTCGCCCTAAAATATTGCTGATGTCGTTTTTGAATTAGTTATTGATACCAAATCCGCACTGTCGATGGACCGTTTTATCAGGTCCAGCTTTGTTTGGCAGTCGTCTTCCGAGAACTTGTCGCCTCGCGTGGCAATGATGTAAATTTGTGGCCGAAGGGCTTTCTGGTAAATGGTGTGGACCAAAGTGGGCACTTTCTCCACGGAAAGACTGTCTTCCAGACTGCAGACCACGTAGTAGACGCAAACATCGGTGAAGTAGACGGGATGTGCTCCGGCAAGGACCGAACGCCCAGAGCAATCCCAGAAATCCAGACACAGCGAGCGCTCTTCATCTGTCAGCTCCCTGCCCACAGTGTTCTCTAAAACTCCAGATTAGTTGTTTGATGAAATTTCATTAACTCGGCTGTGTGTTTGTGTAGGCGTCCCAGTAGGCCGCAAGTTCAAAGAAGGTCTCCGCTTACCCCATGAGCTTTCTTTCAAAGGTCGCCAACTTTGAACATTCACACCTGCAACGAAATAAAGATACACCCATGCCCCAAAACGGAACTCCGGCATCATCTTAAATAAAAACGAAATCCATATTGCAGATGATCAAACTATCGAGCACTTCATTCTGATCGATCAGTTTGAATAGCACACTTCTGAATGTTTTCAGTAGGATATGGTAATCAATAAAAGTTTAACGCTTGACTTCCCAAGTCGATCACTGGAGCAACACTTTAGAAAACTTTAGAACCCATTTCGTTTTGCTGGGCGATAAAGTTCGGCATGGAGTTTTGTTTACCTTCAAATTCCGGTCCTTCCGGGTCCATCTTCCCCGTCAAACATTTGATAAGGGTGGTCTTTCCGGTTCCTGATGCTCCCACGACAAAGACTTTAAGACGGTAGCTAAGATTTCTATCCTCCATTTGATCCATGTAATCGTTCAGTCCATTCGGGTTCTGGATAACATTGACAATACTCTCCGGTATATCTTTGCAGTCTCTCAACGAAACTTCTCGCAGCGTCGGCTTGCGCTTGATGATGGAAGCAGGTATGGCCGTCACACCGGTGTTATCCAGCCGAATACGCGCAATATTCGTGCAATGTCTGATGATGGATATGAAGGCAAGGTTCCTGATTTTACTGTTGGAACTGAGGTTTATGTAACGAAGATGCGTGGCGTGTGTCACCAGCTCTTTCTAAAAATACAGGATAGAAGAGAGTCTTTGCAAGACAAGAGGAAGTGTATAGCGTTAGACAGTGCGACTCACTCAGGGATAATTGTATCAGTGTCATAAATGTTAACAGGTAAGTTAGTGTACTACAGGTAGGGGGAAGGGATGTGTTTCACGTACCACACCGTAGTCGGTGATCTTATTACAGCAGGCCAGATCGATATAATGTAGGTTAGAGCAATGCTTGGCCAGGATCCACAGCGTGGAATCACTGATTCCTGGGTTCTTGAAGAGCTCAATGTGTCGTAAGAGCTTGCAATTGGTGGCGATATAATCGACACTCCGGTCGGTCACGTTCGCACAATCTCCAAACGAAATGGAATTTAGCGATCCCGAGTAACAGTCAATGGCGTAGTTCACGTGATAATCGGCGATCTCATCGAACCCGACGAACTTAAGGCTGTGCAGTTCGAGAGGCACGTGGAGAACCCTATTGGAGAATCGAACAATAATTCATCATTAATTTCATCAATATATGTACACACTATTCAGCGACGTTTCACCATCGGAATGTTGAATTTTCAATGTTACTCGCGATGCAGGCAAATGATTTGACCTTGATCGTTATCCTAAGAGCCGCACTTTTTATTGGCACTGTCTCAAAGTGTGCGTCACTTGGGAAGAACGATCTAATTCAAATCAGTTAACCATGTCTCATTTCGCAGATTTTTCCGCACATCGTTTGTTCTGTCCTTATTTTACTTTTTACATTACTATTTTACTTTACTATTTTACATTTTACACAAACAGGAAATCACTATTCCTGTTGATTATTCAACACTTTCAGCACGATCGCTTCCATGTTTGCAGACCACTACCGTCCTCTTTGTGTATACAGGAATTCTATTGGCTGGTACCGTGTTGCGGAGGCTGGTCAACCAATAGGCAGTTTTCGAAATTTCAAAATTCGGATAATTGGCAGGCCATGAACGCCAAAGCTCAAAAGGGAGAACTGGTCGTCTTAATTTTCTTCTGTCCGCACTGATGAATACAAAATTTATCCATCTATCTTCGATAGATAAGACTGTCCCCAGTGCTCCAGTTTCTTCTGAGCGAATACCGTGCACGTGTCTCGCGCGAAGAGACGAAACACCAAATTTCACCAAAACCACCCGAGACCGTAGAAAAACTTCCTGCGTGCTGCGGTTTTGCTGACCGCTGGTCATTAGTGTTGCTTTGGTGAGAAGACCGAGTTACATGCAAACAAAAGACGCAGACCCGAAAGACCAAAAGCTAAAACTGGGAGGTGAATGAAACTGATTAATTGTATACAAAAAGAGGACGGTCGTACGCAAAGTGTTAAAGCACAAATTTTGAGATAGTACAGTTTATTTTGGAGGGATGCGCGAGAAACTCACAGTTCGTGGATCGGGTTATCCGGCCACTGTTTCCGTTTGGTGTGGACAAAGGCGATATTCTGTAGTTCCAAAAGGTGACGGCCAATGTGCTCCAGACAACGATGATCGATGAGGAAACAGTCTTCCAAGTGCAAGGCTCGCAAATGTTTGCATTTGGAGACTAAATGCTGCAAATGATCAAGATCGAAGTGGTTGCTGTCTTGCGCTTCCCGGATTTCAAACGATAAGAGTTTGGGCGTGACACAACGGATGATGTCGTGGAGGTTGGCCGAAGTTAGCTTCGAGCAGGCGCGCAACCGGAGACTGCGAATATGGTCGCTTCGACTGATGATGCGGCTCTGTAATGGGAAAACGCCCATTTGTTATTCTACACCATCTTCCCCAGTTAGCTTAATGGTGTGTGGTGAACAGTAAATGAAGCAGGCTTCTCTAATTCAGAAACCCTCCGGCACAATGATCAAACTACAGCCAACACCGCGTGGCTTCTGGGTTCGCCTCAATCGTTACACTCTGCCTCTCCAGAGAACCGGAAAGCCTTATTCCAATTTGGCGGCAACAGTAGGGTCCCTCGTATTGTCTCCCGTATTGTAAAGTTGAAATTTAGGGACTTGTCACTTCAACCTTGATATTACTGTACAAGTTTTAGTTCTTTCAACGAGCTACGGATGTTCCATTTGATAATTTGCTTATCAGACTTACCCGCGTCGAAATACTGTATTCGAGCGTGAGCGTACCGTTGTGTTGACACGTCCAGTTTGCCCGAATGTATCGGGCAACAGGGAATAAGGCTCGCCACCTCGTGGGTTGATTAGCTATCATTCAGCGTAGCCCCCACCATCCATCAATAAAACTAATCCGGCAAACATCACGTTCAGACACATATTATATTCTAACAAAAGCGTGTCGTGACAGGAAGCTTGCTTGCTATGTTTCGTGGCATGTATAACGACCGCGAATCGTCGACATCTGCAGTTTAGATGCGGAAAAGGAACCCTGCACAGCTCCCTCGCGATCATGTAGTCCCTTATTAGTATGGACTATGCAGTCGCCAGGTTTCTGAAGACCAGCGAAGCTTTCATATTCAAAAAGGGGCTGATTCCGTAAGTACTATATAGCCCACCAGGGAGTCATAATGACGAACCCGAGATACCATCATCACGCACATCCTGCAATGCACTGCACTCATCCCGGTCTGCGTATAGTCTAACAGATTCTCCCTTCATAAATGAAATTAGAGACGCATTACGCTAAATGAATTACCCAAGCACCTACCTGGATCTCTTCGATGCCGTCCTTGGGGTAAACGACGACCTCCGAGCTGTCGGATACTTCGCGGTCAGGAAAGGGTGTGTAATACTGGTGCAGGGATGATACAGAGCCCGATTGAGCAGAAGCTTCGGGTGGTGTGGTGAAACGTCGTCGAAGACTGCGACTGCGATCACGACCTGCGGAAGCTGGACGGACGGAACTGTTGGAGTTGCTTGTAATGTCCGATGGCGACCCATTGGAAGTTGCACTTCCAAGACTACCGGTATCGACGCGGGAAGCTAAGGTGGGTCCTCCATCAGTGCCCGGCATTCTTTGAGCCGCTACACTAGCGGCCATTGTTACGCTAACTCACTTCCTCCGACCGCACGTCAGCGACCCAAGTGCTCTTTACATGGAAAATACGTCGACGTAATGGCTTTTGTGAGGAAAAATCCAGTTCGATACCTTACATATTTCGCATGGAGGAATGGAGCATACATTTTACATCTTCGAGATGAGTATGAAAACGAGGATCAATAAAACTGTTCTATCGAAAAAGCTAATACTTTTTACAAATACCTTTAGCGAACAATGGTGATTGTTGCTCGAGCAAAACATCCGCGGAATCCACATAAGAATATTCCCAACAATCACATCCGCCACTGGAAAGAAGAAAACTCGACTAAACGTCACCACAGTCAAGAATAGCTTGTCGGAAGTCGTAAGAGTGCAGCTGGATGGATAACTGAATGCATTGGACGTAATCAATATGTCGCAAATACAGTGTCAGTAAGGCACAAAAAAGCCGATGAAATGTCGAAAGCTACACACCAATGACACCGTAATTCAACTGATTTCAGCTTGATCGTGGTGGAGTCTGACAGGCAACATGTCAGCGCGCCAACTGATCCCGGAGGAAAGAGTCTTTGTCATATACAAGACTTACGCACTGAAAATAGGGCGATTAAAAGGAATGGAAGCTCTCACAAAAACGAGAGCAATAATAGCGTTTTGCCAATGCGCACTGTTGATCAGATCAAGACCTCACCTTTCCACGTTTTCAAAGACGTATGCATAGTTCCATGCCGTTGATCTGCGAAAAGGCTCTTTGCATCCCGGAGACCGGATGCTGCAGGGCCTGATAAAACTGGCCTTCCCGCCGAGTCCAATTTCCACAGGGAAGGCGGAACCAATTGCTAGCCGCACAGGAAGTCGATGGGATGATTGTCATTAGTCGCGCTCAATGATGACTTGCGGCTGTAATGGGACAAAATACACAGTACAGCCAATATTATCAGATAGATCTGTTGAGGATGTATCAAACCTTGTACAGTAAGATCGATGGTACGTAAAGCATCATGCTTACATCGGTAAACCAAGACGGTACATACGTTCCACATGTCTGTAAGAGGCGACGATGCAGCAGTAACTCCGCGTTGCCCCGCTGGATCTGCCACGAGGTATCCCGGTAAGCTTCGCTTGACGAACCGCGTAACTAGCAGCTCGTTTTCCATCACGACGCTGCATCCTCTCTGCCCACCGTGCGCGCCCTTGCTCAAAACCATGTGTGCGATCACGCAAGTCGAAGCGGTAGCTAGATTTTCCGTGAAGTGTGGAGAACTCGGAGGCCAGGCTTTGCGAACTGGGGACTAGGAATCTGGGGAGCGGGAATTCGAATCTGAGATGCACAGGACAACAAAACAAGGTGGATTCGCCCGCTCATCCGTCATCAGTCATGATCAGTGAAGTAACTGGGAGGTTGATATCGAACTTGATTAGCGTAGCGAGCTTGATTTGAGCAGGAATCAGCCAATCAAGATGGAGCATGTGGGTGGAGCCGAATCAGTTGAACTCACTACGCTAATCCATGCCTGATTCTTGATTACGACACATGGACCGGTAATCCAGTGAGCAATGAGTTTGAGTAGCTTTTTTGACCAAGCTTTTCTGCGGTCGTTTCTTTTCAAGACTCTTCCCAAATTTTAGAGTATCCCACACGATATCTCAATGAAGTGCCAACTGCTGTTCTAACTGTGTCTTTCGAGGGCTGACATCGCTCATGGGTTATTCGTCAAACTACACCCATAACTGCACGCTTGACTGCGGCTTTTGTATCGGACAAAACATTGACAATTGTCACTGTAACTGTGAGTCCGACTGTAGCTTTGGGAAATCATACGAAACTTCACGTTTAACTGTGGCTTTACCACAACAAACACTGTTTCTTCGACTGCAGCTTTAACCACTTTCTAAATTTCACTTTACCTTTAACCGTGACTATTCTCAGAGAATAGAAGTTGATGACTGATCCAGTTCAGTTTTCGGAACCACAACCAACAATCTCTCATACCCGTTTGCCAATTTAAATTCGAAGTTTTGTTGAGTTTGATATTTCGATTTGAACTAATCTTCGAAAATGGTGGTTGTTCTGCAAATGCTCCCGGAAAACTTACGCTAATCGCGGGCTTCGACTAGCGAGTCTCTACCTTTCGTGATTAGAGCAAGGAGTGGGCGGAGCAAATCACCAGGACTAATCAAATATCCTACGCTAGTCAAGTTTGATATCAACCTCCCCACTGAAGTTTGCCAGACTTCAATGCGGTCGAAGGGCAGTCCCCGGAAGACTTTAACTGGAACCGACGTCTCTGGCAAGACCGAGTCGGGCTGTCGAGCCGAGTAATCAAGCCAAGATGCAAGCTGCAGTGAGAGCCTGAAAGGCTAGAGCACTCAAGCATTGATTTTGCTCTTCCCATTTCTTGATCAGCCTGTTCTGTTCAATCACAGTATAAACGGATGTCGTTCCTGTAAAATGTTTCAAGTTGTTTGAGTACTCCAGTCAAGTATTCCATGTACAGAAATCAGGTATTCACGATGAGGACTCCCTGAATCTCAGAACGTTGGCAACACCATAACGTTGGAGGAGACACGCAGCGCTCAAACGGAAACGTCCTGTGTTCAATTTCTTCGGGGAAGCTGGATAGCATTTCGTTGCTGCTGGTTCGATTGATTGACGGACATTTCGCGCGTTCCAACCAGTAAGTGAATCTGTGGTGCTGGAGCTTTTCCCCTGGAAATTTATGGAACCACCAGTGTTTGCTCTGTACAGGAGAGCAACATCTGCCTGACGAAGCGGGATTTCTGCGCTATGAACGCCAACTACGGCGGCCCGAGTGGCATGTACTCGGAGCAGGAGAACGGCTCAGCTGGACAGTCGTCTTCCGATGCTTCCTCAGGTGGCCCTCGCCCAAAGCTGGCTCATGGACAGCACGCTGGCAATGAGGGTGGCGGTACAGATGGTGGGCAGAACAACAACAGAGGGATGCTGATGGACTACCAACGCCCCCAGTACAGCCTGCCAGGTGTTTTGCACTACCTACAGCACGAATGGTCGCGGTTCGAGCTGGATCGTGCTCAGTGGGAAGTGGAGCGTGCAGAGCTGCAGGCACGGGCTGCTTTCTTGCAGGGTGAACGCAAGTCACAGGAAAGTCTGAAGGTCGACCTGGTGAGACGAATAAAGATGCTAGAGTTGGCTCTGCGACAAGAAAGACAGAAGTTCGCTCGCTACAAGCTGGAAGTGGAGAATGGCGGAGCTGTTGTTCATGATGATGATGCCAGATTGCAGAATGAGAAGAACGAAGGGCTGGAGTCTTTGGGGTACGGAGACTACGTTCGGGATAACGCTCAGAATGCAGTGGCGGGGCTTTCGTGGAAGGAAGGACGTCATACGTTACGCCAGTATCTGAAGGAGATAGGCTATGCTGACACACTAATCAGCGCACAGGCTGCCAGAGTAACCGCTTTGCTGAGTGCAACGGGAAGAAAGATTCAACCGATGCCCGAACCACAGAACGCTGTCAATGGTATGTTAGACATAAACGAATCCTGTAAAATACGACTATGTAATTCGTTTGTTGTTTTCCAGGTAATGGCGCAGGGAAATCGCCAGACTTTCTCAAGGATCGCTTGCCGAAATCTGTGATGGACAATGCTCTGATGGCGGCGGAGAATGCTCTTTCAGCTACGTTTGACTATCTGAGCTCCGATAGTGCTCCTAGGTCTCAAGTTCGACCAGAAGCTGAGGAGACCGAAGAGAATGAGGAAGACAGCGCGAACTCCTTCGATAACATGTTCCAGCGCGGTCGAGCCAGCAGGAAAACCATCGTGGCTGGACGACCGCCGCCGAAGTCAGAGAGCAACGAAGATATGGCTACAGGTCAGATATGAAAATAATAATAATGAAGTGGTGCATGATGAGAACCTACGAACAATGTCGATAAGACTGTTTCCCAAGTGACGTACGCTTTCATTGTCATTAGCTATCAGCGTGCGCCACTTGGGAAACGATCTTGTCAAGTCTGTTTGCCTAGGTTCCTTACAATACCTGAACTTTTGTTTTATTGATATTTGGTTTTGTTGTTGCAGGTGGTGAGGGTGACACGGAAGCTGCTCTCAAAGATTTCGACTTCCTTCCATCGGAAGAGGGTGGAGGTGAAGCGCGTTCGGTGGAAGGTGAGGAGAACTGGGGCAGTTTGTCAAATAGTTTGGCCAAGATGAAGGAAGAGTTCCGGAATGAGCAGAAGGATCGACGCGGAGGTGGTGGACACAGGCCCAAGAAGTCCCATCTACAAGACATGTTAAACAGCTTGAACAAGGATGGTTCTGCGGATCTCACTTCACAGAGCGCCGCACCGGATCCGTATCCTCGGGACACACAGCTACCGGACACGAACTTTCTCACACAAGAAGCTGCGAATGAAGCGTCGTCTTTCGGTTTGGGAGAACTGGCGGCGTTGACGGTCAACAATGACAGCGAGAGCGGGCCTTACGATGTAAGTGTTCCCTGTTTCATTTTAGAAAACTGCGGACATAGGTAAACACGTTTGACAAGATTTTTTTTCGAAGTGACGCACATTTCCAGTGACACTAGTTGGCAGGGTGCGCCACTGGATAAGAACTTCCGAGTAGCGCACTCTTTTTGCGGGTAACACCATAATTTGCGCTACTTGGGATTACAATCTTGTCGAGTTTGTTTGTTCAGCTTCCAGTTACTTGATTTTCGAATTTGGCTTGGGAATGAATTTGAGAGTTCTTGTTCGAATGTAGGCAACGTCTTCAAACACCAGGGAAGGGCCGATGCACAAGAGTTGGTCCACCAAGCATACGCTTCGCAGTCATTTCGATGGTGTGAGAAGTTTGGCCTTCCATCCGGAAGACTTGATGCTAATGACGGCGTCAGATGATGGAACGCTGAAGTACTGGAACTTGTTCCGCAACTGGAACGGCAATAAAAAGGCGTCTTCAGTGGATTTTGAACCGGTTTACACATTCAGAGGCCATGTGTAAGGCTTCAGAATATCTATCGCACAGTTTCTCTAAATTAATTGAACTAAAAATTTGAAAGTGGTGATTTTTCTTTTTTCAGTGGTCCAGTTCTTTCGTCGACGATGACGCACAATGGCGAGTACTGCGTGAGCGGAGGTGAAGACGCCACAGTCCGCTTCTGGAACCTTTCCTGCACGACAGGTGATCCCTACGAAGCCTACGATCCGGCTATCGTAGGTCCCATCATGCGCGACCACACCGAGGCAGTCTGGCATCTTCGGCACCATGCCACTCGTCCCTTGATGGTTTCCACCGCTGCCGACGGTAAAGTCCTTTTGTACGATACAGAGAAGCTTTCCGTTCTCACGGAGCTCTCCACTGGCGACAGGGGCATCCCTACAAGCTCCGACTTCTTCCCTAACGACACCAACAAAATAACGGTCTCCTTCGACCATCAAGTCGCAGTACTCGACATCGAGACAGGCAAGGCAGTCGTGCTGTTGAAAATTCCAGAGAACGCTGAAGACTACGTGTACAGAGTAGTTAATCACCCCAGTCTTCCAGTAGCCATCACAGCACACGAAGATAGGGAAGTCAGGTTCTTTGACACGAATACCGGAGAGATGGTCAGTTCCATGGTGGCACACCTCGACGCCGTGTCTTGTCTGGCTGTCGACCCCAATGGTCTGTACTTGATCACCGGCAGTCATGATTCCAGCGTCAGGTTCTGGTCCATGCACACCAAGACGTGCTTGCAGGAGGTTACGGTCCATAGAAAGAAGCTGGATGAGTCCGTGTATGATGTAACGTTCCACTCTAGCAAGAACCATGTGGCCAGTGCGGGAGCTGATGGGGTTGCCAAAGTGTACACATAAAGAAGAATATCCTTTGCTTTGTTTTTCTGAGTCTGAGGTAAATTACCCTTTTTACTCTTGAATTATGTGGATTTTGATTTTGAATATGGAAGACACTGGATGTGTGAGAAAAAATTTCTATTCGATTGCTGCAAAGTTGTGTGCGGGTGTGGTCGCCCCGTCGTTTTTATTTCTAGAGATGTTTCTGATTTTTACCTACTGCTGCAACGTCGTTTGAGGTACTCTGATTTTCGACGATGGGCCGGTTGTCTTTTCATCTGTTGTCTCTTCTACATTGTTTAAGTTATTCACCCATGTAGCCAGTTCGATCAGCAATACTCCTCAGTTCGTAAAGACTGTCGTCCTTGGTTTGCCACGTATGTGCCAGAAACTGTGCCGCGTGCTTTGAAATTCTGCGCTTGGTGCCGGTCTTAAAAGCGATGAATTTGTTCCTTGTCTGGAAGTGACAGAGGATATGCATACAGATTGGAGGATAATGAGAGCTGGGCTAATTGGAGTCAGTCTTGAGTCCTCAGCCATCGTCAATAATTCAACCAATACGTGTAGGGCAGGCCGTGGACCTGCCGGCGATCGGGGTGCTCGGCTAATTTGAAACGACAAGGCAATGTCATAGAAGGAGCTTTAAGTAAGTAATGATCGACCCTCTAATCGAATTGGACCTTTAGCAAAGCTCGGCTGGGATTAGTGGAATACGCGAACGTCCATCAAGGCTTCCTCCAGCGCTCATTACGTATGATCCACCAACTTGCATTACCAAGATTTCTACAGGGAAGTCCGGACAAACGAACCGTGGGAAACCAGAAGGCGAAGCTCTCACGCAACTTTCGTGAAAAACCTTTTTGGATGGATTACTTGACGAGGTTACTAAAAGATTGAATTATAAAACTCTATGGTGTGAGGTTGAATAGGGAGAGTGATTGATTTTTTGCCTCGTTGTAAAGCCAACCATATGTCTCGATGTCATGCAATTAAAATTGATTGTGAACTTCCTCCTCCACTTTTGGCGTGTCCTGCCCATATCTCATGTCCAATATTGATATGAATTAATCCCGTACTGTTCGTCTGTCTTTACTGACTTCGCAAGGCCCGGGCGCACTCAAAGCTAAGCGGGTGATTTGACATTTAAACTAGAACCAATTTGAAACTAATTGCCACTTCCTGTGCAGTATTTATTTCATGTGATTAGCAGCCGTAAAATTGTACAAGGGCTGGTAATATGAGCAGTGATGACCACACAAAGTGCCCCGACAGAATGAAGTGAGCCACATGCTGATACTTGTCGAGCATATGCAGTATCAACTTGCTCGTTAGCGAACTATGTACATTAATTTCTCTATTCTATCTTCTGACCAGCCTATGCGTACTGTTGCTGACTTTTGCCGCTCATCATGCCCATATGGGTAGGTTCGTTAACGATACAAGTCAAATGATTGAGGTTAGACACAATGGCCGCATGGGGCATGCAATTTCGAAGACCTCCGCATGAGTTACTGTGCATGTTTTCATCGTTCAGTCCGATGGACACCGCGTCGGTGTTCAACAAGGGCTGGACTTTTTCCTCGTAGTCGGCTTCGCAGAGGATGTGGTTGTTCCACAAGTAGAAACGATCGCCAACACAGAATCGGTTTCGGCACTCAAAACAGGCGAAGCATTCCAGATGATAAACGTTCCCGTTGGCTCGCATCACCTACATGAGAATAATAGTGCATCTCGACTTCCGGGTCGAGAAACCACAGAGCGAGTCTAGCTTACCAGTTCGAAAGCCGGGATATTTTTGTCACATGCGCTGCAGGAACCCATATTTCCAAACAACCTGCTCCGAAAGAACCCGGATAAAGATATGACGAGACATATTGGACTGTAAGAGGAAAAAGTTACCTGAGGTAATCTCGCCGGCAGAGAATAAGGTTCGCCTTCGTGAAACATGACGATCCAACTTCACCGAGACGACAATCACAGCAAGCGCATTTCAGACAATCTTCATGCCATATCTTGTCCAGTGCTTTCAAGTAGAACCGGTCCACAATCGCAGCCTCGCATCCCGCACAGTAGAGGGACTCTTGGCCGCTGAAAACACTCTTCTCCGATTGGCGATCCATCGCACCTTCCACAACCCGGAAGCTCTTTGTCCAAAGGTGGGTGTGTATATCAACGGGGATTTTCCAAATTACCGATCTTGACTATGGCCTTCAAACAAATAGACTAGAGCGTCACAAGATTATCCATGCGGTCGTGATGAGAAAAGCTGTCTCGATTTCAATAACCCAACGTGAGTGGAGCGGAATTCGAGTGGACCATGAAGTTTATAGTGGCACAGTAGTTAATGCATCAGCACGTTGCACTATCAGGGGTTAAACTGGAATAAATTCGCTGCAATTCTTTTGAGTGGATGATCTGAAACGTATACCGGATACGCGGGCCGGCTTATCAATGTTTCCACAGACTTTGAAATGCGCCTGTGTATAATACCCCGACTGCCCCATTAAACCTCGGCTATAGCTAGCGAGGCCGGACAACGTACGCGTGCACTCTGGTACGATCAGACAATCACTCCCAAAGATCGTAACATAATCCAATTACTCCGGTATATGACATTATCAGCACCGCCACGTGTCCCTTTCCTCATCTGCATATCTACTCTGAAAAGCACAATGCAAAATTTGGGCAGACAAAATTTTCTTGGTGATCTTTTGGCAAAACATTAATGGCCTTTGGGAGTGGCCGAGTTCGAAAACCAACTTCCGGAAGAATCAAGGGGCCTATACACAATATTTCCATTCGACATGATAATTTTTAGCATTGTCCATAGCTGGTTGGTAGTTTCTACTGACTGAACTCACGATCCGACAGAAGATCAGTCGGTATTATTTTTGCAGAGCCAGAGTACTGCGCGTATGCGAAACTGGGATCGAAAGGCGATCTGGCGTACTCTAACTTAGATCTAGATTTGTGCAGTACGCATTCGAACAATATGCTCGGATATAATTTGATTGAAAGCTTCCGGTATCATCGCACTATATGGTAACATATTATACGTCTGTATAGTAAGGATTTAATGGAAGAAACTAATCTGGGAAGGGCGTGACGAGGCTCGGAGCACCCATACAAGTTACGCCATCAACGGGCACAGGCATTCAAGAGCGAAAATGTATATAAATATTATTATAAATCTCTGATCACGAAGGCGCGCTCATCGCTACTTCCATATGCGGTAATTACTCGTCCACCATCGATTATGGTACGAATTACAAGAGCTTCCATTATACTAGAAGCATAAATTATCAACAGCGTGCACAGTCTGATACCGCACTGGCGCACTAAATGTGTGGTACCCAATACGACTATCTGGACTCGTTTGAAACGGCGAACTCGGAATGATAAAGCTTAGCAGAAAGTATTCGTCACGATCTTGGCATTATCCAGCTCAGGTAAGGCTTTACTCGATACTGCACGATTTTCCTGAAGATATTCCTGTGGTTTAATTACAAGATGAGGGCTGATCGATGCAAGCCGTGTCTTTTTCTGCCGACCTATTCCACAGTGGTCGGCCATTACGATTATCGCACAATTAATGGAGCATAAAGATGAGCAGTTTTTATGAAAGGCTCTGGCAGCTTGTGACCTGATATAGAGGATGAATCGATGTAAAACCGGCTTGAAAAGCGCCATTTCGTAAGTAACCTTTTTCTGCAGCAAATTGAATTGATATTCTCTGGTGGATAATAACGGAATGGATAAAGCGACGGGGTGGCTTAGTGATCACTGACGATCACATTATCTGATGGATGCTGACAGCCTTGCCTTGTCCGCCCGTAAAGCACCACAGTTCGTGCTTGCAGGGAAGTCCTGTGCTGATCTACGAGACATCCCGTCAACGATGCCAGAACTTAGGTTAGCAGAGTGATCCACTTCCGGGTCAGCCGAGAACACGATACCAACGTATCTCTGACCGGATACCATTGGAAACGAAAATATACGGACAATTAAACAATGGTTTTTTGGTCCTCTCAAGCTTGTAAAGCTGAGTAGGTCCAATGATTAGTATTCTTGATCATTCAAAGAAAGAATACGCAAACGCAACCTTCGGTGTCCGGTCTTCGTTTTTTGATTTGGTATGATACGGCTTGGAGGTTCATCCGTATCGCAAACATAATGTTTGGTCATTGGGTTTCCCACGGATCAAAAATCTGCTGATCGAGGACGTTAACGACGCGAGGTTGATCGGGCAATCTGATCCCGTCACACGCCGGTCAGTGAAGTGACTGGTAGGAAAACAGATGAGATGAAGTGCAGAACAACACAGATCCTTTTCCCATACTATCACTGTTACAACGGAGATTGGGTCGCTTAATGATTTGTTGGTGCTCAATCAAGCGGGAGTCGTTAGACGACGTTTCAATTTTGGGATGCTGCAGATTGTTTCCAAATCGTTTTGTTGCCCTTTTGTGCATGTCCGTGCAAAGCCCCTTTCAATTCGATTGACACCTAAAACGCTTTTTCCATCTTTTTCTTTCTCCGCGGCTGAACCATTTTTTCTAACCAACATATCCTCTGGAATGCGCAATCTAATTAATCTGTTTATCGGCGTCATATGATACCGTTCAAGCTCTGGTCTAAGCTTTAATACCAGATGATCTACCCGGTCCCACGAGTAACCGCAATATGAACGCAAATCTGTCCTCCGAAAGCCGGCGGAATACCAAAATCGTATTTCACCCACCTGCATACTCTCACATGCGACAACCGCGGTACCCAACGTATGCTAGAGCATGAAAAATTCAATGAGGACCGTGAAAACCCTTCGGCGAGTTTCATGGCTCTTCCCGCAAATCTTTCTGCGAGGCCATCGCTCTTCCCTAGCCATAAGGAGCTTCGCGAAACACCCTGGGCCAGTTTTACGGTGGCTCAGTTTTCGGATGATTTCGAAACGCAGGCGTAGTTCAAAAAGTCACAAACATCACAGTAATTCGGTAACGTATATCAAAAGCATGCACGAAAAAAGAGTTTTCTTCACCGCAGTTTTCGTTTGAGCGGATACAAACCATGGAGTGGACTTTCCTGAAGAGATTGTTAACATGGGATAAAAAAGTCAGTCAAAAACACTGGTCGGTTAAAAATTGTGCGCGCCATCTTCGGCATGGCTTTCGGCTTCGTCCTGCAAAGACTGTTGGGTTTTCAAATAGTCTGTGAAAAGTCTGCGAGCCTGCAGCAGAATTTTATGTAGGTTATGGCGTTTGATTAACTTATCAAAGTGCATGGCCAGCTCAAAGTGCTGCTGCATCTGGTTGCTCATAATACAGTCTCGCTGCTGAAGCAGAATGGTGGCGCACAGGAAAATCAGGAACGGGTTGCCATCTCCCAGCTCCTGCGGACGCGGAAGTTGGGACTTGGAAGATTCCGAAGGCGAAGGAGCAGAAGCGTCCACTCCAGAGTCCATGACGCTTTGTGGCCAACGTCGCCTCACCACTGCAGTCGGTGAGGCATCGGCCGACGGTAGTGAAGAGATGTCCGAAAGATCGGAGTTGGTCCGAGAAATGTTCGAAGGCGGAAGAAGAAATTCCACCTGCGGAAACACACCAAAAGTTAGTATTCAGCTTCACCCTTGCTTAGCCAAGGCGCGGCCTTGATACATCCCGGCACGGCCTTCGCTTACGCTGTCAGTTTCGTCCTTCTGTTCATAAGTTTAAGTTTCTTCCCCTGCTGTACCATTTGACATACGACCCAGATGGACTTTCGGAATTTTACAGAAAAAAATGTATCTGAAGGCAAACGTGCATGTACCTTGGAGTCTGTGAGGGTATTGTCCATGCTGTAGGCGGAAGACGGACGGGCCAGACGGCACTGGGAGTCTGCGCTGCTACTCGAAACTTCCGACGCATTTCGACATCTTTGACTGGCGTCTGCCGTGGATATCTCCAGATAAACCAGCTGCTTTTCCAGATTATCTGTCAGAGAGTCGCTCATCAAGACGTAATCATTCGAATCTTCAGAGGAACTGTGCGACTGGTCATCTCCTTCTCCGCTGATGACACTTCCTCGTTTACTCGGTCGTCCCGAACTGTGTCCAGACGAAGACTTGGATGAAGTCGTAGTCCTTGGGTCTCCACGTGTGAAGTGCAAACCGGAATCGTCTCCCTCATCTGCAACAAGACAACTCTGTTATTTCATATTCACGTTTTTCTAAATCGTTTGAATTACCGAAAAATCCCATTTCTGTTAATTCTAGTTCGTGGGCTGGTGGATCTGGTGGCAGAGAGCTCCAGATAACTTCTAGGATATGTAAGGCATCTTCGAAGGCAAACTCGCGCTTTAACTCGACCAGTAGCCATCGGTAACAGAACAAGAGCTCATCACAGTCGTTCTGAACCAAGTAGCTGTGAAACTCGGGATCGTAGTAAGCTATGATCTTTTTTAAATGGTCGAACTTGAGAGTGAGACTAAGGCCATCTGAGCGGAAGTTTCTCTTCATGCGCTTCATCAGACCACAGAAGCAGATATACGCGTGCGCTTCATCCTTCATGACGACCAGCAGCGGTGATGCTAGATCACTCATTCCTTGACAGTACGAAACTGAAGGATGGGTCATGGCGTAAGTTGTCAAGACGTTGAAGAGTGCCAGCACATTCTTGTTCTCATCAGATCCGGCGTAGAACTTCTGCGTTCGATCCGTCCTACGGAGAAGCTTAAGATTGGTACCGCTACAAAACCAGAAAAACTTGCGTAGCACGGAGCATACCCTTGTTATGACACTTGGGTATGCAGGTGCATGGAACGAACATTCCATTCCCCATTCACCCACTTGCATACATGAACGTCACAAAAGCTAGAGTTTGCCTGCAGGTTCGTGACGGCTCAGTTTCGGTTTCCTGGTACTGCGTTCCGGTATGAGAACATGAGTGGTCATTGTTATGTACCTGAGGACGTCTTTTCTCACGAGGTTGGTGATAAACTGTAGTTGATGAGTCATTTCACCGTTGGAGAACCTTGCTTTCCAGCTGTCGCGAATCCGGTAGTACTCTGTGGACTTTGCCTTCATGTAGTCAAGTCTCTCTTGACCCGCAAGTCCATCCGGGAAAACGTTAAGTATCAGTCGCCAAACATATTTACGCAAGTTATGGTCGACACCACCAAGAAAGACACTACGACGAAACTCCAACGGGCGCACTAAGCGCCCATCGGAATCCAGAAAGTTGCGGTATTCCACATCGGTCATTGGTGGCTTGGCGTAGCGCCGCTCAACTTCGGATAGATTCAGCGCTTTGGTCACCATGTCCATTGTCTTTGAAATACTGATGAATTTGTCACGAAAGGAGAGTGGGTGCGACGACGAAGGAGAACGCATCGCGCTGGAAGGCTCGTCGGGAAGATCAACTGGACATATTATGTCCCAGTCGTTGTAACCTGGAAGAAACAGTAAAGGGTATCAGTTCATATAACAGTGTTCACCAGACAGAACCACGCCACAGAGCATTCTGAATTTTAATCGGGAAACTGGTTACTGTTTTCTACTGCAGCAGTTCCATCCCTGTTTAAATACCCATCAGACTAAGTTAACTTCCGCATTTTCTCCAGCTGACTTCGCGCAGTATTGGCCTGCACATTTCATATGTGATGCCTAGATAATTCGGGAACTTTTTCTTGAGCTTTTAGAGGTGACTGGACTGTTAAACCGACCTTCTTCGACAGGCTGCAAGTCGACCTTTAGACGCAGATGAGAATCGGGCGATAAGCCGAGCAAAGCTGCGTCGAGATCCCAATCCGACAGCAGCGACGTGTATGTTGGTTTTCCAGCCTCGTCGCGCGCCAGATAACTGATACTAAACTCTCTACAAAAACAACCCGATAAGATAATGTTCACCATGACGTATCGGAACAATTTGGGTCATCACACTCCAAAGCCATTACAGCATTTTTCAGTTATCACCATTTATTTCGCAAAGCACTCAGAACTGTTCAACGATCACAACGGAAGCTGGTAAACACTCGAACTGACCCTCGTATGTTGAAGGCTTTGGACAGGAGTTTCCTCAGGACTTCGAAGGATGTAATGCGTGGGTCAATGGAGAACTTTTTGTAGACAGCCGTATTTTGTCCGTCGCATTTCTGGAAAATAAACAGACACATTCAGTAAACCAGCTCATGCGAAAGACTATTCAGCATGTGACATCCATAGCGGTGTATCATGAACTGCGTCGTAACCAACTCGACAGGGCCGTGAGGGCAAGACCAACTAGATTGGTCTCGTCGAGAGAATTAAGCTAGATTGCCGTAATAAGCAATAGACGGAAGGCGTCACACCCCCAATTATACCTGACAATAAAACTTCAGAATGCCGGTACAGACAATGGATTCCTAACCATGAAACCAGGAGGATGTGCGAGCAGTTTGTTTCTCTTCTGCTCAGATATTCGGAGCCGTCTAGAGGTAACGAAGATATGCGAATAAATTTTCTCAGAACAATGAAGCATCGAAAGGACATACAAAAAGCTCGTAAACTTCAAATTTCCACATTGCAGCATCAGAACCGTCAAAATGGAAGAAACAGCCCATTACAATACATTACGTTGAAGACGCGGCTACTTCTTTGTAGAAAAAACTACTACGGAAGTCTGTGAGTCAAGAGCCGGCGGGTTGTTTACCTGCTCCGGCTGTTCGTACACACTGCAATGTGCTCATATGATTGTGCTGCGTTATGTGCGTATTCAAAACAACAATCTAAAGCTGGTTGGGGAGATAGCAAGTGCATGGCGTCTATCGGGAACCCCGCGTTAAATTGGCCCGCAAGTTTACTGGTAAAGCATCACAAAGTGCGACAGAAACGCGCCGTGGGCGCGGTCGGGAGGCATATAATGGGAAGTGCTCCCACGTGTAGACGTTGTAGATGTCGATGAAGGCCAGACGGGACCAAGACACAAGTGCTTTCGCCACCCATGCTCTCATCAAGACCAACCTCTCATCCGCGTCAAAGCCAGGAAACCTTGGAAATTAGCTCCATACAGCAAAGGCGGAAACGGTGACAACAGCAGCATAGACAAATTCCCGGCCGGCATGCTTCGCCCCCGACATTAAGATGCCTGACCGAACTATAAAACTACACGCACTGCGCCATGCGTCTCGATCCTTCCACGCACATTGCCTTCCTTCCCAATATTCACAAACAGTTGCAGAGCTAATGTGAATATTTAAATACGCAGGTGTTTCCACCGTGGTTCCATAAGTAAAAAAAGACCAGTTCGATGGCACAGCCTCACAAACGTCTGGAGAAGTTCTACCTCGAGGGTACCAGAGGAGTCTTCTGTCGAGACATGGTTTGGGAAGTTGAAATATGGTGCTGTAAGTTCCCATCCGTCGAGCAGTTTCAGCTTGATTTGGAGAGCACTGTCAAGACACCCAAAGGCTAGAATAATTGATCTTTGCATCCTTCAGCGAAGACCGTCGGCCACGCCATGAGACATTAGTGCTCATTTCGCCGGCGACACGGCCAAGGATGCCTGCTGTGATGCATTTACTGCCGGTGCATTGGCCATATACTGACCGGTCCGAGGCCAAGCAGACATTCTTGAACAGCCTCACAACAAAGTGCCAGTCACTCTCTCAGGGTAGCGACTCGCTTCCAAAATGAAAACTGATCCGCAGGCTCATCAGGAAGCGCAGCATTGCAAGGATGAGAACAAGAACCTCATGAAGCAAGCATCAAGTCGGTGGAAAATGACCGGTAAGACAAGACAGTCAAGACTCCCCCTGCCTGGAATATTTACCCTGCTTCCTTGTTCTCTTATGACCTCTTCGATAACGCGGAACAAGTTCAGTCACGCATCCATGGTCGCCCCGACCCAGACAAAGCAACTCATGCACGAACTATCAGGCAAAGCAGCTCAGGCCCGGGAAACTTTCTCTGAAATGACAAACCAACGAAACATTGGACATACACTAACTATCTTCAACGAAAGCTATCTGGGCTGTCATCCATAAGCCTCCACTATAAGTCCACTTCCGTCCCGACGCGACTTCCTCTGGTGCGATCTTCACAGGGCCGAAAACCATCGCGGGTGGAGGTTACTACGAAATCTAGTCGCGTGACGCCCGAAAATCGTGCCTGAAGTATGGACGACCAACTCTCGAAGTAACGCATATAGGATCTGATTAACGGAATAACAGGTCGGACGTCGGCTCTCTTGATAAGCACCTGTAATCTCACGATCACATAAACACAATGAATAATCTGGAAAGCAAACAGACATTAGCTCACCTTCACTCTGACTTTCACCGCGTCCATCTGGTGAAGAGCAAACACGTCCGTCATGTCGATCGCAAGCAGAACCTCACGGGATCACTTTCCTCCGAGGCGTACAAGCCGGTTTAGCGGAGCTTTCGGAAGGGTCGCAGATACCAGATTCACCGGCCGGAGTGACGCCATGAAGTAGAATCACACCGTAGATGGCGGATACAGGTCTCTTTAGCTTCCCAGCTGTTAGAGCTGCGAAGTAGAGCAGAGAATTCTGCGGCAGAAGTAGGAACGGAATAGTCTCGTAATAAGCGTTATCCAACAGTAGCAAAACGGAGATTCCTTCCAATACGGATGTCCAGAACAGAATAAGCTGGCCAGCTTAGCAGTCGTTTAGAGATTCCTCATCGCTGTGAGGAATGATCTCGTCAAGGCGAGGTGAAGCAGCAAGCAGCGAAGACGGAGAAGAAGACTGCTTGCGCTCATGAAGGCTGCAGACTGACGTATCAGTTATCAGCTGACTCTGTTGACTCAACGTGCTTCGGACTGACCTTCCATTGAACCTGAAATTTCCCCGGGCGTCATGGCGTGATGGTGATGTCGAATAACTCGATTTTTCGAAAGTACAATTTCCCTCGGAGAGTTCCCCGCCGACGCTGGTTCGGCCCTACGGGTCCAGGAGACTTTGATTGTTCCGATCATTTCGGACAACTCGACAGAATTTGTACCGTAGGCCATGCAGTACACACTATGCATGGCCCACGGTATAGTATTCGGGCACGTACGTCCGAAATGATCGGAACTCCGAAGTAGTTATAAGGCGGGATTCTCCGACTCGGGACCCGAGAAAAAAGAAAAAGTTGACAATACTCTGTATCGCGGTACAGCGCTATTTCCAGTATTGTAGTGAACCACTAGTCAACCGTAACTTACTGCCCACTGGCCGCGGATACGTATACACGGGAGCCGTGAGGAGCAAAACGGATGTTTCGAACTTGCCGTCCGAATGTTTTTGGTCGCTTCTACTGTATATGCATCGAATGCCGCCGAAAAGTCAAAGACAATAAACAGTTTTCGGGTTTAAGATGCTAAACCAGTATGCAGGCGATCATTAGTCATCAGCAGCTCTTAAGTTCTGATGAAGCGCGATTAACTATAATGCAGGTGAACCAAGGAAAATTTATGTTTAAAAACGTTGTTATATACAGGACAGCGAACTTGAAGCGCAACAGAAAACATGGTAGTAAAGAGAAACCTACTGTTATATCATAAAAAAAAGTCCGCGGATAGGCATTGAACGTAACCGACTAAACCAAATCCTGTAATTCCTCATCTGCCGTCCGTTTTGACCAGTTCGTTGCCAATCCGGTAACCCGTGATCTTTCCCCAGTCAATCTTTGTTCTGGTTAGTGGCAGCTGGCGCCGTAATGCTTTGAACGTCGTTTCGGACATCGTACTGTAGTTCTCCGAGACACCTGTTTGATAGTCGTTCTCTGCTTCCTGAACTATCTGGATAACGTTTCGGGCTGTCTCAGCTTCGCCCTGTAATTGGGCCACATACCATAAGACTGCTTTGATCTGACCAAACGTACGTATTGCCAAATGAAGAAATTACCGTGATGGACACTTCCTCTTTGATCTCTTTCGAACTGACGAGCTGCACATTTCCGTCTTCATAGTAATGCACCTGAAGTTACAGAGACTGTTCGAAGATGACTCGAAGACCGGTGGATGAACCAGGGAAATTTTATACCTGGACTTTGACAACGCCGCGCAGTTCGGCAGTACTCTGGCCAGGTGAGAACGTCAAGGACCACTGTGCGCGCCATCTTCCATTCCTGCAAAGCCCGAAGATGAATAGACTGATCAAGCAACTGAATGATAACTGAAGAACCAACCAAAAGTTTTTGGGCTGGAACTGATGATCTTCGATGCATGCTACGATCGTCATCTGTGATCCGTCCGACTTTGCAAAGACGCTGCACACTCCGTGTTTGTAGTAGTTGTCAACGTAGTTGGCGAAGTGGGCTTCGAATGCCGATCTCCACGACTCCGTTCTGGCATCGGCGAACTCTTGCTGCTGAACTTCCGAAGCTTCCTTCCGCAAATGGTCAAACTTAAACGAGCGCTTTGATCGCGGGTCGTAGAATCTATTCCGCCCAACATCGTTGTGTTCACTGATTATCACCTGGACAAACAACATTGCATTATCTCGATAACCATAAAAGGAGAGCTCGTAAAATGCAGTATTCTTACAGCTAAATCGGCACCATCTATCCGTACGGGTGTAAACTGGTCTTTGTTATACTGGGAGAAACTCCTGTAACAAAATCATGGTATAGTAAACTACAACAAAACTGCTCATTCTCTAGCGACGGCGTATTGAGCTACCTTAGTTAGACGTTGACCAAAAACTACACGATCACCGATCACATTAAATCGAAAAATATGGACTAGAAAGCATAGGCGAAGCAAATAAGGTGTAGCACGTACCCCGAAAGACGCTCTTTTAGTAAGGAATCATCATTCAGAAGAGTTCGCACATCTAAAACATGAGAAACAATTTTATATTAATTTTGTACATTGTTCTATGCGGACTTAACCATTGTGAGCGACAAAATATCTAGTCTCACCGTTGAAAACTTCGTTGAATTCTCCTGGTGGAGCATGAAGAAGAAAGCGTGAGACAATGCTAACCTGGAATCAAACAACCGTTCTGAAATCTAGACCTGCAAGTTAAAGATCATATAGACGGACAGGAACATTGGTAATGCTGGCATCTGAAGAGAAGGATGCATGCGAGGCTCAACGATCAGCCCGAGTGAGTCGTATCTGCTTGGGGCAAGGGATAGCACTCCTTTCGCACCATCCAATCCAAGCATCCTGGTAATCTTGGGATTATAACAGTATCAGTCAGCGCAGGTAAGAACTTCGGTAGAAGCGACGGATCCACCTTCCACTTTTTCTAGCGATGATCGTAGATTAGAATCGTCCGATTGACACGTACCTTGTCTTCTTCCGTGATAGTCTCGTTGTAGGCAGACATTCTGGGCAAAACCACGTCGTGCGGGATCCTGGAAATCTAGTTCTGCAACAGAAGGATGCTGTCGATATCAGGAACTCCAGAGGAAAAGAAGGGAAGATTCTCTTCAAACCAATGGAATTGATATAAGAAATCCGGATATTTCGAATTCATAGCTCATCTCGCTCATTGGTGGAATATCGAAGAATTCACGCCCTCAAGGCGTTTCGAGTGTCCTTCACACAAACTCCACACAAACTCCACACAACCGAGGTATAAAAAGAGAGAGCAACAGGTGAGCATATGTCGGAAGGATAAGCCAGTAGTTTCTAATTTCCATCTTACCTACCCAAGAAAGAAAGATCAGGTCCACAGAAGACGCGGAACGACGAACGAGCGGAGTGGGCATGACTCCGTGAGCTGTATTTCCCAAGGTCGATTCAAGATCCGGGTGCGCAGTCGTTCCCAGTCCGTTCTCGTTTTCGGGCGTTCTCGGTCCGGCCCGTTTTTGACCGCGATGCGATCCGCTTTGAATCCGACCCGCTTCGCTGCCAATCCGTTTCCTTTCTTTGATTCTACAGGGTTTGCTTCCGTCGAAACACGTTCGGACAAGTCCGCACAAGTACAGACATTAAGTTGCCATCGCCAGATGAAAGTCCCACTGTAGCTAAGATGGGTTGCAACGTCACTCATAAGCGCAGCAGCTGATCAGAACTTTGAATAGTTGGGCAGCCACCATGCTTCCCAATGCCAGCCAACCGCAACTCCGATTACGCTATTTTTCGAAAATAAGGGGAGCTCCGGCAAGCAAAATGTAGTTACACGTCACGAAAGGGGTGGAGCAAGGCCGTAGCTACAGTTGCAAAGTGAACGGGATTGGTAACTTAATCTCTAGTTTCGGACAGGCCCGTAGCCTGGCGGCCAGCTATCGAGTTTTGCTAGAGGTATTTGACAAGACTTATAGAGACTCACTCTTGTTCAGCTGATTCATTCGTTACCTTCTCTTGCAGCGGTTTACTGGAGAACCAACCGCGCATGTGGTTCACGAAACCGGTTATCGGGAACGAAACGCTTCCTATATACTGATGTTATCGGAATGGCCGAACAGACTCAACTGAGATTTTCAGTGAGATTTCAGTTTTATCTGTTCGGCAACTTGCCGCCATGGGGCGTTTTGAAACGCGATGCGTCATTAGTATGCTCCGCCCAGCTAAGAACTGCGCAGTATCACTAGCGCAAACAGGCTGCGCCTGTGCGCACTAGCTACTCTGGTGACGCGTCGTTCTGTCCCTGGTGGCAGGTCGTTCGGGACGTGAACAGGATCGGTACAGGACCCGTTGGTTCATGGGTAATCTGTATATCTGGCATTCTTGATTCCTCACTCAATGCGCCTGTCGCAAGTTACCATCTTTCCTGTGGCGCATTGACGGCATTGTCACCGACCATCTGCAACGACATTGCCCATCTTTTGGACATGGAGCGCTGCGTAAGTCTTTCCTGTTCGATCCCGATGTCGTTGATGCTCAACCGTTTCAATCTGTATCTGTGTAGGACCTAATGTGAGACGGCGCTTCTCACTGGAGCAAGAATGCCCGAACAGTGCTTTGCATCACGTAACGAGATGACGACTCTCTTTACGCGTCCGTCGGAAAAATGAATCGGGGATGGTTTGAATGCCGCAGTTAGGAGCGCCACAAGATTTCTAAGCACCACTCCCACTCCCTGGAAGCTCTCAGGTTCGAGGCCCGAGCACGTAACCATGTCGGCGGCTTTGGTGCTCGAGATAAAGAAACATCTGCAAATCTGCAAGTTGCTGCGACAGAACTTCCGGGACACGAAGCTATGTTTGAAAGACTTGGTACAGTCGGGGAACTTTGACTCAGGTACGTCAAAGTGAGAACCAACTACACCTCGTGGTATGTTAAGTAACTTCTTTTGTTCCGCAGAGTTCCTGGCACAAGTTGGGGTTCTCCGCAGCGAGGACCTTTGCATCACTGCAACAACAGAGAACACTCCTACGTTGATCTTGCTTGGGGACTATGCTGCGAGCTTGGCACTGGTCAATGCGATAGTAAAAAGACCGATTCTTCCAGAGACCCTACCACCTTCACCAATTGGATGGCGTCTTTTACGGATCTCCTATGGAGTTCGCAAGGGATATAGCCTCTCCGTCGCCGGTAACTTCGAAGTTATAGACGGTGCTCTGGCGCGTGCTGCCGGAAGAGAAAGCGTTCCTGTTCACGATAATTTGCTCATGGTGAAGTATAATCAATGAAGTTTGTTTGTAAGACATTGCTAAATTCCGGTTGTTGTGTGACAGTGACTAATTGTCTTCCGGCTAGTTTAAGCCAAAGCCATGGTTAAGCACTATCTAGCTATTCGATACCTTCCAAAATTTATGGTGCTCACTGCCTGGGGAAGAAACCAAACTTGACTCTATGCGGTTTACAGAACAAGGAAAGTGGAGATACGGCCTCGAATGAGGCAGTGCTTGAGATTAGCGTCGACGATGAGCTGATGGTTTCGGGTTGGCGGATACTGGTGGTGCCCAATCAGCGGACATTGACAATGGAAGCGTCGTCGAAGATCTTTTCCGAAGGGACTCTACCAGTTTTTGTGTACAACATAGCGGGTCGAACACTTTCTGAAGAGGTAGGTTGCAAGTACTAAATTTGCATAGGCACAGAAGTCAGCACGAGCGACAGATGGTTTGATACTTCCCAGTTCGTTGAGCACTTTCCTCCTGCAGGACACGACGTACCTCAGTCAACTAAGAACAGTGCCGACCCATGTCTCCATTTTGTTTCTTTGTCCGGACGGAGAACCACTCAGGTACTCTCAGTGCGGTCTTCGATGGCTCAAGACATCCCATATGTTGAGTTTCATGATGTATTAGTCTATAAGCAATCCGTACTATTGATCACTTGCCGCTGTTGTCCGTGTCAATCACGAAGCCTTATTGTCTTCCAGTATGGGCCCTGACAGCCCCGATGTCATACCCAGTCAATCCGCCGGTGAAGTCCACCACCAGCTTCTCCAGCTGGGTTACCTGGCTCCACCAGAAACCCCCGAAGGTCAACCGCGACCTACGGGATGCGATTTGGTGTATGGTGACCAGCAGCTGCCTGCCATTGACTCTTTTGCAAAGATGACTCTCCACTCCCGGCTGCTGGAAGTGGGAAGCTGCTTGTTCAGTATTCACGGTGAGCGTCGCGTTACACCACTAGTCGCTTCACCCAACGCGATCAGCGTCAGTCGACCTGTCTAATTTGCAGAGAGAATCCTGAAGATGTTGACAACTTTTGCGTTCGACGTTGCCAGAGATCTCTGCATTACACCAAAGCGATTGATATATGTTCGGGAAAAGGAAACCAGTCTGTTTGAAGACCTCAACGGGGTGGCCAACATGAAGCAGGCTGAAATAGAAAACATCATCCAAGAGACTGTCGCATCTATCAAGGAAGGCCTACTAGACGAAGTGGAGAATTTTTCTCCCTCCTACAGTCTCAGTACGTTTCCGCTATAAGTGGCATGTTATGCATGGCAGCAGCTCTTACCGCTCACTGTACACTTTGCAGGTGCCGAGCTTGTAGAGGGTGCGGTACCTGGAGGCCCACAAAGCCCGAAAGACCAGCAGCTATGTGCGGAAGAAATCCGTGAAGTCGTCCTTTCAAAGATCAGCTCTGCGGTGGTCAATAGGTTGATGAGCTCGCTGAATTGTCTGCGCGAAACAGTAACAGGTAAGGACCCGTTCCCCAAGAACCCGGATGCCAAGTCTGACGTAATGAAACGCTTGGCTCCCCTCTGACAAGGCTATAACGAAATACTGCGTAATTATAATAACATCTAGTAATCTTATTCCGCAGGTACGTTGTATCGGTGCTTGGAAGGACTGGAGTTGACGGAAGACAAGAGCCACCCTTCTGCTGCGAACGCCCTGAAGCGTATCTTCGACGCTGCGTACCAAATCCAGCTAAACCCGGCCACGAGTTCGTCCATTCGTCATGTCTTTTACGAACGACTACGACAGTTCGTCCAGTCCCTTCATTGGAGCTCCTCGACAACGGTGAACAAGGAATGGAAGCGGGAGATCGCCAGCGAGATGATACGTTCTTTGTCGGCATCGAAACTGGCCAAGAATATTCTGGGCCAGTTCAAGCTGAAGCTTCAACAAGCCCACGAACATTTCCTCACATCCGTTCGTCAGTTGGAGCAGAAGCATGCCGAACGTTTGGAGAAGGTGGAGAAAGTTCGTTTGAGTGTCCGGCGACAATATGCACCCAAAATGGCAAAACTCGCTTTGGAAAGCGCTTCGACTAAAGATCTCATTCTTCACGGACAGCCGAAGTTGGGTAAAGAAATTGGACGCGGACAGTACGGAGTCGTGTTTGCGTGCGACTCCTGGGCGGGCTTCTCGCCATGCGCCATAAAATCGGTAAGGTTCGATACTCTTTTTTGGGTTGCGGTACTTTAGCAAATGATATTGAGCCTTCTTGCTGCAGATCGTGCCGCCCGACGATTCACACTGGTATGATCTGTCACTGGAATATTTCTACACTAGGTGAGTTTCAGTTTCATTTTAGTGCTTTCGCATGAACATAATTACGGTTCCTTGAGG
Organism: Ramazzottius varieornatus; assembly: GCA_001949185.1. NCBI lineage: Eukaryota > Metazoa > Tardigrada > Eutardigrada > Parachela > Ramazzottiidae > Ramazzottius > Ramazzottius varieornatus. Next base: position 5,426,923 of record BDGG01000002.1, on the reverse strand, counting down.
GGCTAACGAGGGTCCTTTCAGATGTGTGCCCAAACATCCTCGCATCATATCGTTCTATGGAAGCGTCATAGACTACGGCTATAACGTCCATAACGAACAAGCAGCTGTACTATTCGTCATGGAGCGTATGCCTCGGGTAGGGAAGAGCTCCCTCAAATAGAGCACGTGGCGTATTGAAATAGTCGGGGTTCGTTTTGTAGGATCTTCATTCCGCTTTGAAATGTGGCATACCGTGGATCACCAGACTCCAGATTGCCATTGATGTATGTATCTTTCAGTCTGTGTAAAGCGAACGCTCACTGAAGCTCTTTCTTTCAGGTGATCGAGGGTATTCGCTTCCTTCACAGCCAGGGTTTAGTTCACCGCGACATAAAACTGAAAAACGTGTTGGTAAGCTGAAAGCTGCCCCAGGAACAAACCGATATATACCAATTTTTCTAGTTGAGACACCGACTGTATTCTTTCAGCTGGACAAGACATACCGAGCTAAACTGACCGACCTGGGTTTCTGCAAACCGCAGGCGTTGCTATCGGGTAGCGTTGTCGGCACACCAATTCATATGGCTCCCGAAATTTTCACCGGTACGAAATAACTTCATGGTCGCCTGTCACCGCTCCTATAACTGTTATTGTGTATATGTAACTGGATATTGTGTATATGTATGATCATTTGCCTTTGACCGCAGGACAAAAGTATGATCACAGTGTGGACATCTACGCTTTCGGTATCCTCCTGTGGTTTTTGTGTACCGGCTCGGTGAAGCTACCAACGGCGTTCGAGCCTTCGATGTCGAAAGACATGCTCCGATCTTCAGTTCGTAAGGGTGCGTTGGACGTTGCTGTGAAACCTGGCCTAGTTTCGCTACTTTGAATCAACGTTAATTGCTTGCTTTCTCCCTCATTTAGGGATCCGACCAGAACGTTTGCCCTACTTTGACGAGCAGTGTTGGAACATGATGAATGCTTGTGAGCAACTTTTCTGTTGAAAAACTCTTCTGTTGTAGCAGTGTACGAGTCAAATTCAAACTTGCTCATGTAGGTTGGTCCAGCGAACCATATCTCCGCCCTCTTCCAGGTCACATCGAGCCCAAGTTGCGCGAGATTCAACACTTTTACAAGCAAGGCTGCCAAATCGCTCGCACCATCAAGGAAACGGAAGTCGTGGTGGGCGACTCTGGAGGTAGTCCGTACTGTCATCTGGACTTTGTCAACACGGTAACCAACGGATGACAGTCCGCCCTGTAACATCAGCCTCGGACGTTTCTATTCCCCGTTTGTCCTCAGCTAGAAATACACTCGTTGCTGTGCATAGGACTTTACCACCATTACAAGTGTCGTTAAACCTCGGTCTTTCTGACACCTGTTCGAACATTTCTAAACATTTCGCTGTCACCAAAAGTCTTTATTTTCGGTTTTAACACCAGGAGGTTATGCATTGATCGTGAAAGCCATCCTTATCTAATGGACCAAAGACGTGTTGTACGACGTGACCAGGATTAAAAAAAGGCCACTGACTGCTCAGACGAATGGATCGTGTCAAGAAACGGTACGTAGCTGATGCTTGGTACCCAGTTTACAATGGAATCAGGCTTAGAGAATGGACGTGGTCGAGCAGTAAGCCACACCATGACCAGTAATTATCTCGACTACCATCCGTAGCCTACACGAGCAGTCTCTGTCGGATACGGCGGATGCAGCCGGTGATGTCTCGCATGAACAGGGCTGACAAGGAAGAAAAAAACTTTGCTTCAATTTTCACACCGTGAACAAACTAAAGCTCTGCTTTTACCGTCCAGTCTAAATTGCTTGCTCAACAACAACCAATACGAGGTAAGCCAGCGTGCTATTACCGCCACCTTGAGCAACAAGCGAAAGACAGGTGTCTTTGTCACGGTGTCGTCAGGGAACGATGGACAGAGCCGCCAGAGCGACGGTGTCTTGCGCTGGTCGATGGAGTAAACAAACCAGTTTTTTTTACCGGACGCGAAGGTCGCAGTTGCTTCCTCTAGTCGACCTACAATGGCTTAGCATGTAGTGTCTAACGGAATAGATTCAAGTGGTTTTGAGCAATCATGGCAATTTGAAAATCGATACCGCAGAGCCCGTATTCTGCATTCCTATATATTGCTTGCAGATTCGAGTTTGTGAAGCTTGTACTTCCTCGTCGAAATTCTACAGACTGAGCATGGTTCTTGAAGATGCATCCAGATATTGAATCCTCCGGACAAAATCTACGTGCGAGCGAATTTTACCTACGTATCCCGGGTCAGCTCCCCCAGACTTGGCACTGGTAAGAGTTCACGAAATAATCCTCAAGACTTTTCGTGGACTTTATTGGTCGTCAAACCTGGGGTTGCGACATTGCTGCGAGCTGCCGATGTAACTGCGAGAAGCCAATGGGCTTTCGTAGCGGTGGTCAGAGTGAAACGATCGTTTGCATGCTCTCTGCTGTGCAAGCGATTCGTGGTGGACCGTGTACCGGCGACTGTTTTATTTCCGTATCCTTTCTTAAGCTAACTTATACATCAAATGAAGTGCTCCTGATAAGCTAGTAAAGGTGAGGCAGACCGACACAGACCCGGAAATAACGAGGAGAACTTCCTAGGGGCCATGGCCAGGAGCCTATCGGTTTGCTTACAGCCGGCCTCATCAACCTGTAGATAGGGCGGCCAAGTCCTTTTTCTAGCCCACTAATAAAGAACTTCCGTGAATGGGTAGGTAAGGAAGCCGAAAATGGTAACTTGACTTTCCCTTTACGCTACAGATGGCTAAGGCTGCATGTTGATGACTAGTGTCCTTACAAGAAATCAACTTAGCCGCACGGTACACCGCGGCTCATGTACTGTCGTAGAATTTGTGTCCCGCCACGAAACCGATCCCCACTTTTATCGCAGTGTTTGAGTAAAACTGTGCATTCGTAGTCGAGGTTTCGTGAAATGAGAAGAGCCTGCAGCCAACAGAACGACTTGTGGACAACGGGCGCGACCAACGGGCGTGAACAACGGATTCGAATAAAAAAGAGCGTGGTCGCCGGCGGATGGGCAATCATCCAATCAATAACAACTGAAAACACAAACAAATCAAGGAGCGCAATCAACGGAAGCGGCCCAACGCGACAGCAAAATTAACTACTTTAGAGAATTAACTACTATTATAGCGATTGCGACCGAAAGCGCACTGGCACAATTCGATACGCATGGGAACATCGTGACATCATAGGAATAAGTTCGTCTCGTAGGCGCTGTGTTAAAACAGTCGCACAATGTTTGCGTATGGCATCACGATGTTCTTGTGCGTACGAATTGTGCTAGTGCGTTGTCGGTCGCAATCTCTATATTGGTAGTTGATGCCTGCGACGTTCGTTAAATTGGTTGTGATTCTCTCGTTCCTGCAAGTTCCCGTCGCCTCAGACACGGTAGGACTGTGTGTTCTTTTCTTGGAATTGCGTGCTAGGGTCTTGGACTGGGCGATAGTACCAATGAAAACAGGCCGGACATGGCTCACACCTGTGCAGGAGAAGACTTGGACGCATTTCGTCCACTGACCTGCTCCTTCGAGGAAAGTCGTGTAGTAGATGGACATACCGTAAGTCGGGGGAAAATACCTTCGTTGTATCTGTTTACCGACGCAGCCGTACGAGAAACATCCGCTGTTTTAGGAGTATGTTATCCGGATATCTGTTCCTCACAGACCGAAATTGTTCAACGAGTTCAGAAAGCGATACAACCACTTTGTGGATCTGAACGACAGGCTCTCGGTCTATCGACCACTAAACCCATTACCACCAAAGACAACGTTCGGTAACAAAGAAAAAATCCTTGGGGAACGCCAGGTACTCCTCCAGGTATGTAAACAGAATGAGGCTCCGTTCAGACACTTTCTCAAAAAGAGAATTTGCAACGGGTCGAGAACGGTAACTCGGTCATATATTTATTCACTGGGACCTCTGACGTCATAGGAGCAAGTCTGATGGATGGCCGATTCAGCTACGATGGCCGATTACCCCTCTTCGAAGCTTACCGTAGACTGGCGCTGATTTTTGACATCTTTTGCAGCAATACCTGCAATCGGTGCTGGACGACTTATTCTTCTTGTCTAGCAAGCCTGTCAAGGACTTTCTGTACGGAAATATCTGTTATTATCGTGAGGTTACAGGTACAGTCACTGCAATGTACCCTTACACATGCCTTACTCATTACGTAAATTCTTTACCCGTGCAGCTGTGCCTTAGGGTATGCTGTCCAGTTGTTAGCAATCTACCTTCGAAATAGCAAACACTACACCATCGAGGAGGAATACAGAAAGATTGGCTGGAGAATCAACAAAGAGTTCTGTGGCGTCCGGTACGGCGTCCAAAAGCGGAAGGTCTCCCATATTGCCTCTTGGGTATGTCGAAGTACTGATGATAGTGCGGACACTGCCTTACCGTTCTGGCTTATAGACGTATTATGGGAAGAAGCAAGTTCTTTCAACAGCGGACGTGGGTGGATTCCTCAAGGCCCTTTCTGGGCTGCAACACCCCTTGTTCGCGCCGCTATCCTTCGCCGAGGCCAGCGAAACCGGTATTGCGGTGGTTCGAGCGCTAGCTGTGCAAGGGTGTCTTCTAGACGAAATCAAGGATGCTGGGCTCGACTGCTCGTTTTTGGCACGAACTCATACGACCGGAAATCGTCCGCCTGGACTGGTCCTTAGTCGCATTTCATTCTACAGTCGACTTATCCTAGAAGCATTGAAGTTTCTTCATGACAGCGATATCCCCTACGGTGTGTTTTAGAACTGCTCGTTAAACTTTGCCGAATCTTTATGTCGTTCTTACATTGCAGGAAACTTGACAAGCAGGAATGTGCTAGTTACCGAGAACGGAATCCAGATCACCGAGCTGGAAAGCGGTGTCTGCGGACTGCCTAGCTTTTACTGGCCTTGGATTGTACAGTTCCGCAGAATCAACGTATGTACTCGTACCATCTTGTGCAAAGAACTTTCTGGCAATTTAGAGCCGATACAAGCCTGTGTTGTAGACCTTCGAAGCGGTCGACGTATACTGCTTCGGCCATGTCCTGTATGAAATGGTGTTCGGTGTCTCGCTGGACTCACCTTCGTGCGAAGTCTTCCCTCCGGAATGTCCGCCGCTAATCCGAGCGGTTCTTGACAGCATCCTTACGCCAGAGGTCCGCCAAGTTACTGGATCCTTTTCTCGCGTTAGTCTCACAGACTTAGTCAGAGATCTTTGGTGTAATCGTTTTGCTGTAGGCGTGCAAAATAGGAATGCCGACGGTGGCCATGCTCTTGACACAGCCTTTCTTCAACAGTGTGTTGTCCAGCTATCCTGAAGCTGCCATGAGAATGCCCGTGAAACTGCACGAAGCGGTCAGAGCCGCCAAAGTAGAAATGGAAGAAAGTTACTCGGCCGAGCAGAACCAGGTTTGTCCGGAAGCATTTTGACGTAGCAAACAAAAACAGTTTTGTATTGCGCCTTTTTGTCGTAGTACCACGAATATGTGAAAGGGCTGAGAGTGTCGTCTTACAAATCTTCTGCAGATGAAAAGCAGAAACGCCGACTGGTAGGGTGACAATGAATACGACGACACTCTGTTTGTTCTTCTTCGGCTTACGAATTTTCCTTTTAGCAATCGCTGAAATCTCAGTTGTCATCGGCGGATGTTCCCGAACGTGGCTCAGATGAGCGAACTTTTGCACCAGGGACGAACGACGAGGAAGCCAGCAGCTCTACAAGTACTTCTGTCCAGTCTTTCTAAAATGCGTCTTCTTTGTCTTGAGCTACTCGAGCAGCCTTTGTGTCGCAGCTTCCAACGGTCCAAGCGTAGTCCTCCCGAAAAGGTCCGGTCTGACATGTCTTGTTCATGTTATACTTTCAGCTCTTTCTGTGTGATCTGATTTTTTACTCTGGCATCCAGGCTTTTTCACGGATTGTTTTTTGACATTTTGATGTAAAGTCGACTAATGTTTCAGGAGCAACAGGAGCAAGTGTTACCAAAAGTTTAGCGACGATGGCGCCACCATCCCCACCACCACTTCCTCCATCATCTGATCCCGGGAAGCTTCCAAACAGTCCCCCTGCACCGCCGCCTGCACCTTCTGTTTCGAAGACAGAAAGCGCCAACAGAACGGAAACTAAATCTGCCGACGGGAAACAGCGTACTGCTCTCCTTGACAGCATTCGTGGCTTTAAGAAGGATCGTCTGAGCGCGACAGAGGTAAAGGACAGAAGTGCGCCCTTGCTAACGTAGGAGCTGAACGTCAGCAGCCTGACAGCAGGTTCCATGGGAGGACCGAAAAATTTGTTCGGCCTTGTAGAAATATTTCGCGGTTTTTACCTTATTGATTTCCAGACGTGCAAAGCCCGTCCAGTCTGCGTTTTTAATGGATACATAAATGATGTACACGAAAGGTAGAGTGACGCACTGGAGCTTCGTTTTCTGTAAAATTATTGGATTGTTCGTAGCTGCCGTACGGGGTTTTAGACGGAGTGTGGCGACATTTCGCCGCCCTCGTCGAGTACTTGGGCTAAAAGAACAAACACTTCAAATAGCTTTTTGGCGTGCAGTGTGTAAACTCCCGAAACGCTTCATCGAACGATACATTTCCATAAATCGTCGGGCTTTTGACGTAGCGACACATCCCGTGAGCCACTCGCTCTCTATAATATCTCCATAGCGTTCCTCTTCGCAGCTCGCTTTCGTTTCGAACTATGCGCCAGAGCGAAAAGCATCAGAGCATCCGTACAGGCTCAGCTGCCGAGATTGCTCGAGCCTGATTAGATCCGAGCAGAGTGACGAAGTATAAACTAGTCACTTATTTCCTCGAGGGAAATGTCCGGAAGGATGTGTGTTGTTTGTTCTTGGTTCCCCGGAGGACATTATCACTTTGTCAACGGTAGGCCCCCGCGTGCTTGTTTGGCGCCACACTCAATTTTCATATTACGCCATGTACGACTTTGGGAAGTGATTTTGTGAGGTGCTCTGTTTGCCAACATCTTTCAGAGACAGATAAATTTGTTTGTCATGTAACGTTATGCGATATATATTGCTTTTTCGAGCCGCTTCCTCGCGCGCACAGAGTGAGGTCTCCAGGGACTTCCAACAGCTGTTGGAGCTGAAATTGGTGTTGTGTATGGTCCCATAGCGAACCGATTATTGCCTACGTCTGTGCATAAGAATTTTCGTCATGTCTTTCATCAGACGGATCATTGCCTTTATTTTTCTTCCTTTCAGTTTTACGACAGCTAACATCGCTGACAGTATTATATTGCTGCGTGCCGGAAGCTCATGGATATCTCGCCCCTCCTACCGATTTAGCGGTCTCTGTGTTGTCAGACAGCGCCGTCAAAGTTTACTGGACCCTTCCATTTGCGTCTTCCACGTCCTTTTCTCGAGTGACTTTGACACCGGCTCACAAAACTTTCCGACTAATGGAAGATGTTCCCTTACCTGCAACTCCCTTTCCCCTACTCATGCAAGTCAAGTTCGACAGGCTGTCGAAGGGCTCTTATGAAGTCATCGTTCAAAGCGGAGACGAGGATATGGTCCTGAGTGAAGAAAGTGCTTCCACATATTTTCAGTTAAACCTGTCCCATATTTCCGGTACGTAATGCGGAAAGCAATTTGTGTTGGTTTCCATTGTACTGTTCTGAGCCTTTTTGTTCTTTATTGATATTTAGATGCTTTCAATGGGTCGATCGACTGGTCCAAGGACCCATACGGATGGACCGGTGTTAGGACGGAGGAAATTGTGATTGTCAGTCTCGTTCTGGCGTTCTGGGTGGTGGCCATCTTCGCATTTTGCCTATCGTGGAAAAAGATTCGCGTCATTGAACCACGATACTTTGACTACAAGTTCCTCATGCGGTACGACAAAGCGTTTGCCTTACGAAATGCAGTCATTTCCGCCACGGTCACCAATGGACCGCGACGATCACTCGGCGGTCGCAGCATTATCTTCATGCCTAATGGAGCAAGCGGTGCTGCACGCTTCAGTTTGTCCGGGGCATCCATGCGGAACAACGACGAGGATCTTCCCGAGTTCAACCATCCCGCACCGTCAGCACGGCGGCAGTCGGTGTTCCTGAACCCGGCTTCTATATCCACCCGTCGAATGACAACCCACGAAAACCGCATCCATTTTGACGAGCTATTCAAACTAAGAAACGGACGGCTATCAATAGCGCGAGATTCCATTGCAAGTGTCTAACCTTGAGCCTCCTTGCTATTTCCATCGGCATCTGTGTCCCATTCTCTATAGGGACTTGGTTTGTGGACCACAGCGCCCTCTGTCGACATTTTCTTTCACGAACCTAATACCGAACAGCGAACACCACAAAACGAAATATTTTGACTGTAGATCAGCAGAGTGAGTTACGGTTATCAATACTAAAACGAAATGGAACGTTCGAAAAACATCTCGCAGACGGCAGACGGTACAGGGTAGTGCGCCGCAATAACAGTACTTAAAGCTGATTAAACAAATAGAAAATTTCGAAAAGAGAACAGAACACAGCTGCGTAAGAATACCCGAGCAACACGGCTCGAAACGACCAATTTCACTTCCTTTTAGGCTTCTTAGATTTAGCCATCAACTTTGCTAAACATTTCGGACAGTACCATTTGTCCGAAGCCGGCTCGGACGTCAAGCCGACACAAACCCAGTGATACCACTCGTCGCAGCCATCACACCCTACCATCTCCGAGACTCCGTCATCAGGTCGCTTGCAAGCAGGACAGATCCAGACCTTGTCCTGCTGCTGTTCTTGTATTATAACCTTGATCAGAGGCACGTGATCTGTGATGATGGGCGCCAGAACATCTTTGACGTCCTTGATGGCGATCGGTCCAGGAATTGGGGGTGGTGGTGTCGGCACCTTCACCTCCTTCTGGAAATACCAAAACCTTTAGCTTAATCACTTCATCCCAGGTCACTAAAAATCTAATAACCTTCCCCTTAATCGGAAGGCTGGACAACGACGCTTGCCCGACCGTCATTCCAAGTGGCGCGCTCTTTAATTGACACAGGCTGGAAACGTACGCCAATTGAAAATAACGATTTGTACATTTCGTTTGCCAATCTCCCATTTTTGGTGGTAACTGATAAGGTGATTTTGTATCTCTGTTTGTCCCCGGTTAACTTACCGTGTGGCCAACCATGGAGGCCCGACTGGGCATATGACTGCCCATTGACCGCTTCGATTCTTTCTTGACAGGGACAGGTTGGGCCTTCACAGGAGGCGCTATTTCTTTTGGTTCTTGATGCTGCTTCGGTTCTTTCACTTCCTTTGGTGGAGGTGCCCGACTGCTCATGGACAAGTCCAGTGGAGCACTAGTGGCGAACTCCGGCACTGGAGCTGATTTCTTCCGGCTCATGTCTAACGGGAACGCCGGAGGTACTATGGGTGCTTGTACAGGTGGCAGCACTACGCGTGGCGACCTCGATTGAGGCGATGGCTGCGGCTCAGGAATTTCTTGTTTGACAGGAGTATCAGCGATCCTGAATAAAACGTAAAATTAACCGTTTACCGCAAGCAGCCGGCAGAAATCAAAAGTGCTGGAACACACCTCATCAACTTCTTTCCACCGAACTTCAACTTGAGCTTCGGTATCGCTGGATTCACAGCAGGTATGCCCGCGAAAGTCGACGGAACCTGCAGAAAATTTGAGTATCTAATCTGTCATTCTGAAACTTTTCCAGTTGAGTTGCAACAAGACGATAGTACGCACCTGGGCGGAAGTAGGCGGAACCGAAGCGACAAGTGCTTCATGCTCGCTTCTCTTCTTAGTCGGCTCGTCCAGAGTACCGTCATGGTACTTCTGGGACCTCGCCTCTTCCTGTAGTTCGGCTTTTCCGTGCTTGGACTTGCTGTTATGCGGCACTGGAGCTTCTTCGTGTTTCCTTTCCTTTCGCTTTTTATGCGATTTCTTACTTCTCTCTTCCGTCTCCGCCGGTACGTCGTGGTAAGGAGTTACGATCCGCGGTGATTCTTGCTGGGAATGATAGTACGCCGGTGAAGCTTCAGACGATCTTTCGCCTTTCTTGTGCTTCTTCACTTCCACGTCCGGAGCATCCAACGAAGGCCTCTTGGTCTTCACCGCCATCTCCAGTTCCTTCTCGAGCTGTCGCTCTTTATTCCTCTGGATCTCTTTTTTCGTTTCTTTGTCCTCGTCCCTGTCTGGCCTCTTACTCTTTGCTTTCTTCTCTTTCTCATGGTGTTGTTCAACCGCAACTTCGTCTCTTGCATGCGGTAACTCAAAATTGTGCTTGCTGAATTTAATATTCAGTTTGGGCTTTTCTGGCGGAACTGGGAACGTCATCTTGACAGACTTTGGATGTTCTGGTTGTTCCCCCTTGATATCTGCTATGTGATGTACACTATTCCTCTTCGAACTCCCTGTACTATCCTCCACTGACTTCGGAGGCTTGTCTTTCTTACTTGAAGGTTTCGCTCTGATTTTCCACGACTCGTTATCGTTGATGACAGGCACGTCTTCCACGAACCTATGCGATGGTTCAGTATGATCTGCCACAGTTATGTCTGGAAGGTGTTTCTTTCTGGACTCCTTGCTTTTCTTATACTTAACTAGCGGCTGATCTGCCGGGACTGTTATCGGTTCTTGAACAGGCTTTGGGGCTTTCTTGGGTGATGTCTCTGTTGGCAGCTTGGCCGAAGGCACCTTCGGCTCTTTCAGGAACGTCACCTGACCATCGGGACCTATGGCGAAGGACTTGAGCTGACGAAGAGCGACGACAGGAAGACTGGTCCTACAACAAGAAATCACCCTACCTAACAGTCATTTCTAAGCTAGTTTCCTCAATCGGAAGTCGGTCTTACAGATGTGTCCGTTTAGGCAGACTATTTTCCATTTGCAGTTCAGAGTCATCTTCCTCATCAGCACGAATGACTAACGTACTTCCGGGCGTTGAAGGAGCCTTTGTACCGTCTTCTGCTTTCTTCGAAGGAGCAACCTCTTGGGGTGATGGACCTATTGGTGGCCACATGATGTCGGTGTCGAAATGACTCGCGATGTCGCTGTCCTTCGAGAGGCTTCCACTATGCGACAGGGTAGAATCAATGGAATCGACCGAGGTGTTCATACTTCTAAAGTCCGCATGTGAAACAGTCCGTGAGGAGAAAGGAAAGTCTGCTTCTTTCAAGCCTGAGTCTATAACCGTCGACTGTGAGATACTTTCGCAGTAGTGACGCAGATCTTTCAAGCCATCTGCTCCCACAATGTCCCGGTATGCTACCACGAAGTCCGGAACGGCCACTTCGTTTCGACCAGCTACGAAAGTTAGTAACCCACATACACAATATCATGTCTCTAAACTGACTGAATGACCCGTACTTACCTAAATCAGCGTAACGCGCTGCTCTTCCAGCCAAGTTTCTGGTGAATCGATCCTTGACGTCGACCAAAGCAGCCAGCGCAGATTCGGTAATTGCCTGCCAACCGCCACGTTGACATAGCACCGCAATCTCTGGATAGAGAAAGTGCAGTGTGCGGATATCTATCAGGGCAGCATCATGATCCACAAGCTCCGTTCCCACGTCCTCCACCATCTTCCCGCCGCTCCAGTCGCACCGTAAACAGAATCCGTGATAGCTCCACTGGTATCAGGAACGTAGTAGGGTTTGACCGGTTTGTGACAATCGTAAAGACTTCCGTGCAGAGAGTTCCGATATCGTAAACTAGGTTCCTTGCTAATTAGCACAGCAGACAGATATCATGCCACGATAATCGTTGACGTAACGGATACTCCTTTGACACTTGGACAGTCACGAGCCTCGTTAATCGTTGTTCCTCAGTACTACAATGCCGAACCCTCTTCCCTTTGTCCTTCGTGGTCGGCAGGTGCAAGAAGAAGCAGAAGGAATTCAGGGATTCTGGAAGAACATGGTTCTGGAGTCCGGACAGGTAATCTAGAAACTGGAGTTAAACTGACAGTCTGATACAATGGGCATTACGATGGCCAATCAAGCCATATATCAATCAACCAGGAGTAACTGGTACAACAATGACGTCACTCTTAACTGTTAATTAACACATACAGTATGTAAATAGTACTCGTACTGTAGAATTATGTTTGGTGATATGATCCATCATATCTTTGATCGGACCACTTCCGTTTCCCCGGATTCCGGACGTCGGATAACTCAGATCTTCACTGTGCCTAGGATTTGTAGTGCTATTAACTATTGGTTTTGCCCTTTTTTCATTATAGGTCATCCAGGTGGATGTCGTATACGGAGCGTGGAGGCTGAGGCGAACTCTGTGTACTCGAAGCGAGAACATCTTGCGTTGTGATGGCCGTAGTGTCTTCCTGACATTGGGATACGATACGCGCCATCCGTCGCAACGAGTCCGGTTGAGTAAATCTTCAGCAGCGACATCAACACCTGCCGTCGATATTTATGAACTGGAGTGCCGTAGCAGGGAGCTGACAGGCGCTGCTTAACATCGTATCAACGTCCCTTAGCTCAGATTGGTGCAGACCGTCCAACAGGTGGGAACCCAAACTGCTCCTGAAGACACTTTGCGGAACATGGAGCAAACAGGATCGAGTCACTCGGATCCCATGACGCTCCGTTTGGAAGCAACTAGCTGTTACGAAAGAGGCGACTATGCAGGCTGTCTTGAGTATCTTAAACAGCTGCTGCGCGACTACTCAGACATCTCTCCAGAGCATCGGTAAGTCATCACTCATCAACGTGATATAACAAAGGCTGAACAAGATCTTATTCTGTATGGATCCACGGTGCATCTGTGGTTATCTGTGACGGTTTCAGGTTGGCCATGGGGAACTGTTTTTTCAAACTTGGTAACCTCACCAAAGCCGCACTCGCTTACCAGCGGACTCTCCAACTCGATACGTCTTCTGAAGGGGCCAGAGTCGGTTTAGCTGCCATAAAGTTTCTCCAAGGACACACGGAGGAGTCTCTGGCATCATTTTATGCTTTGCTCTCCTCAGGTGGTAGCGATACTTGTATGCAGTTAGGCTTCCTGTGTGACGATCTGTGCGCTGCGGAAGATATCGAAGCAGTCTGCGAGCTGGCGGACGTTGTGTTTTCCTGTCGACAGCCTAACCAGCTCAAAGGCAGAATAGCATACCGCGTTGGACGAAGATTCCATGATCAAAACGAGTTTAGTTCCGCCGCTGTCTACTATGAAGCAGCAGTTCACTGGATGGGGGACCATAACTCTTTGGCGTTGTTCGGACTGGGACAAGCACATATTTACAAAAATCAGTTCCAGAAGGCTGTCTGCTGTTTCCAGCAGCTTTTGGCAACGCATCCTGAAAACGCTGACGTACTTCGTCTGTTGGGTTTCACGCACTTCCGGTTGAATTCTACGGCCGAGGCTCGACGCTCTTTAGAGGAATTTTTGAGAGCTTCTCCAGGCGATGGAGATGTTCTGTTGGTCTTGGCTCAGGTTTGCGAGCGAGATGACCAACCAAGGGCGCTAAAGTACTCACTAGAGCTTCTTGGAAAGTACGAAAAGTCAAAGATCTCTCCGCCGGTGGAGCTGCTTAACAACATCTCTACTCTATACTTCGTTCTGCGAGACTTCCACAACAGCAGAAAGTTCTCGGACCTGGCTTTCGGTGCCATGATCCAGGCCAATGGGGAATGTAGAGCTTCGGAAGCCACATTATTGTACAACAGTGCCAGGATCTATGAAGCACTCGGCGAACTGGAAGCAGCAGGAGATGAATATGCCATCGTTCTTCAAGTCAGATGTTTGGTTCGATTGCTGCTCGCAAGTGTTAATTCTCTGTTATTTTTGCTTTTTCAGGAACATCCGCATTACATTGACGCATGTGTGCGGTTAGCTCAGCTGGAGTTTCGAGCAGGGAACTCTGTTCGAGCCCGCGCATTTCTGGACTCTGCTCTGGGGATGAACCCTTCGAACTCCAGTCTTCTGGTTCTAAAGGGTGATTTCCTGATGGCTGAAAAGAAACTCGAAGAAGCCCATGACAATTATGAACAAGCACTGCGGTCCGGTCCAGATGCGCGTAACGACATCTTTACAATGCTCAAGTTCGGGAATGCCTGTCTAGAACTTTTCCATGGGGAAAACAGTCCTACCGTGAAAAATGAATGGGCTCAAACAGCTTATACGACTTTCCGTAAAGTCCTCGAGATCGACCCAACCACACCATATGCAGTGAACGGCATGGGCGTAATTTTGGCCAATAACGGTAAGGCTGTGATTATTTACAAGATTGACGTATTCGAAAACTGCTTCATTAAAATTTGATAGTTGAAATATAAATTGTTACTGTATATATAGCAGAGTGTTTGTTCAGGTGATGTTGGACTAGAGATGTTCAAGCTCGTACAAGAAACCAGCCCGGCTTACGCTGATGCATGGCTCAATGCCGGTAACGTTTTCTCCACCCGGAAAGACTTCGAGAAAGCCGTAGAAATGTACAGTCAAGCCGTACAGATCGAACCAGAGAACCCGGTGTTCGTCGCTCTGATGTCTCGCGCACAATTCAACCTGGCCAACGTTCTAAAGACGGCCGCTGTGGCGACTCTCCGCAAAGGCCAGACTGGCACTGTGATTTCTGTAGACGAACTGTCCCAGGCCATCAAGGACCTCGAAAGCGCACAGGTCTTTTTCCAGAGCCTGTCCCTCTCTGACAGACCCGATAGAGCCAAAAGCGCGGATCGAGCTCTTCGAGAATCGAATGTCTGCTCGGAAATATTGAAGAGGAGTGTACCGCAGATGGAAAGGGCTTTGGAGGTGTCAGTCCAGGAGACAAAAGTGACGAAGGCTGCGGTGGGCTTGGTCGAAGGAGTCGCGGAACAAACGTCGCCACGAGTAGGGAAGCGAACAGCCACTCAGATATCCGGAACGGGAAAGGGGAAGATGGCTCGACAGTCAGTCCAAGCGAAAGAGTTCCTGGAGAAGAGGAGTCGGAAGTATGCACAGCTCGAGGACCTTCCGAACGATCCTGCGCCTAAAGGTAGGTTTTCTGGTGCAGTTTTTCTGACGGCAGGTACTTCGTTGGCTTCTCTTGTTCCTCTTCTTTTACAACGTACTTTTAATTATCTTGAACAAGAATAAAAGCAAAGTTATTCTGTGGTTTCAGTGATGGGTGCACCACAGAGGGAGCCACAAAGAAAGAGAGCCAAGGCAGTGGTAGGCGACGAGATCGAAAGACGTCGTCGAAAGATTGCGGAAAGAAAGCGTCGCGAGCAAGAAATTGAGAAGATTATGCTTTCCAGCGAGGACGAATGTGTGACAGCAAGAAAGCGGCCCGCTCGTAGGAAGCCTCTAGATCTGACCGCCATCCAGATTAGGAGGCGCCCTCCTGCGGGACAAAAGAGCAGCCATGCGGAAGACGCATCCTCCAGTGCCGTTTACGCTTCAGAGTCGGAAAACTACCCGCCATTGTCTCTCTCGATCTCTTCTGCTGGGTCGGCGGAACATGTCCCGGTCAACCCGCCCGAAGAAGCCAAAAACCCCGAAATGATACCGGTGAAGCAGCTGACGAAAACAAACTCCGATGAAAGCCATCCGGAAGCGGTCTTTGCGGTGCCTCTGGTACCCAAGCGGCATTTCTCCGATGGTGATGATGTTATACCCACAACGAAAGCTACAGCTTCAAGTAGGTCCAAAACACTCAATTACAGGAGCTCGGTAAACAATCTGGACCTGATTCTGTTCCCAAGTGACGCACGTTGCCTGCATTATCCGTTTTAATCATGCGCCACTTGAAAACGACCACGTCAAGTCTGTTTGCCTTGGGACTCATATGAGTTATTTCTTCTTTGCTCATTCTTTTCACCCTACAGGTTCTCTGTCGCCGAGCCAACAGCTTTCACAAGCGAGCACTCGAGAGGAGAAATCTAAGATTATGAAGGCGGAACCGGATGAGATTGTGAAGCGGTCTAACTGCTGCAGCGAGTCGGAGTCCAGGAAGCGTAGAGGTAGTGCGCATGTCGTCAGCTCTTCAGAATCTACCTGCGCGTAGCGGGTGGAAACGGCACCTATCATACAAGGTACGGAGCAGTCGAAGAGCTCAACAAATGTAAACTGGTTGTTATGTTAGATCGTTTCATGCTTTCGCTCTCAGGATTTTAGAGTGATACTGAAGTTGCTGCTCTTGCCCGATTTTTCGTCCGATGCCAAAATTATTTTTTGTTCTCTTCTTAAATCAATTCATTTATTTCCGGAGTTCAAGAGTCTATCGCGATGATGCATCTTTTATTATTCTGCTTATTGTTGATAGTTATGACGGTTACTGTGAGGATGTGAAACTGGGATGGTCTAAACTAAATAGAAAATGAACTTAACTCACAACAGCCGACACTGATGGGTTCTATGTGGCTAAAAGTCATCTCACTGCCGGAAATACAGAACTTCAACTGGGGCAAATGAAACCAAGATTTTATCTGAGCAGACTGAGACTCGGACTGTGCTACAAATCATGGCGCCGGATTGTTATTGGACTGTCGTGAACGCTACATGACTCCACCAAGTGCCAGTGTACTTTGAGGGTTAGGATGGTTATCGAGATGGAGATAAGCTCCAAGCAAGGAACGGCCATGCGTTTTCGTCGAAGACATGATGGTTGTGCGTTCCATTATTCAGTGCGAGTCTCCCGTGACAAACGCTAACGCTGGCAGACGTTCTCGTTCTTTGTCGTGAGTTGTGCCTTGAGTTTCTTTGGCTTTGGAACTGTAAGGCTTTGTTTAAACTGAGAAGATGGCCCATCTTGCTTTGTGGAGTTTTCTGCTTCTCGCAGGGACCCAGCTGGCCCTTGGGCGACCGCAGGGATCCGACAGTCCTCCGGAGCTGATACTGAAACCAGGATGTAGCGAAAGCGCCATGTTCCGTTGTGTCTCACCTGTTATCTCTTTCGTCATGTCTGCTGACGGACAGCGGCTGATGAAGATCCGGAAAAGCGGAGCTATCCAGCAACCTGACTTCGAGAAAGCTTGCCGGTAGGTCGACGTGATCGATATTTCACAGTTGAAGGTGGGCTCACAATGAAAATACATAGTACCACGCTGGTTCAAACGTAGTGAAGTTGATCAGGTTCGACCGGAAACGATTGTCCCAGCAATTTATTATTGGTTCTTCAAACAGGCTGGCCGGAACTACGGCAGGCTGCATGAATACTTGGATTAAGAAGTGCGTGCCCGAAGATGCTGGTCATGACCTCCATATTTTGGGCCAGGGAACCGTGGACCTACTGAATGTGTGCAACGAACCAACCAGCTTCGACGAGTTCAAAAAATTTGCCTCCTGTGCGGAGAAGATGAATACCACTATGAAGTCTTGTGGTGAGGAGCTCCGAGCAAAAATGCCCAAGACAAGCGGTGAATTCAACCATGAAACCCCAAAGCGAATCCTCAGCCGACAGAACCTCCAGCGAGATTTTTGCTGGTAAGTTCACGGTTTATCGCTCACTTCCGGGTTCTGTATCTTACTCGAAGACCCAATACCTAGTGCTCATTTGTTTATCCTCGTAGCTCGATCCAGAAGTACAACGACTGCTACCGGCCTAATATGCAGAATGTATGCGGAAGTGACGGGGTGGCCGTTACGACAAAACTGCACAACCGGATCCTCAGCTCATACAAATGCACCGACGACGTCCTTTCTTTTTGTGCAAACTCCATCGCAAACGCGGCTTAATTTACTCTGGATCTGGCTGTGTTGATATTATGCGGTTGGCATTGAATTTAGAAGCTATTAGTAATATGGGGACTGCTTTTTCGAACTGTTTTCACAATATGAAGCCCGAAATTGTTGAAGTCATCCAAGGATCCAAGCGTCGTTTTTAGTTACGTCAATACGTACGAGATAACAAAGGCTACGAAAGCGAGCATTGTTCAGTAATAATTGCCGTCGTATTTATTGATGCATATTGCAACAAGGTCAGCCTTTTCATCTTTCATAATGGATCCCCCTCGGCAATGTTTGTGTCTCGTCGGTTTCTAGCAAGACGATCGAGTCTTCTCTGCTTGCACTTTTCTTCGCGGTATTGTCACGTTGGTGCCTTTACTGGCCCTGAATACACGAGCTCACCAGCAGCTAATATACTGAAGATGAGGTTCAGGCATTAACTCCGTCTTGGAGAACAAACCGGCTAGTACAGCATCAAGATTTTCTTAACGAAGACTGCTGCTGTGGGAATAAGAGCAAAATCCACCCACGGTTCAGCTTCTGGCTTGCTGGGTACATGACATCATTGTACGCTCCTTTGCAATGGTTTTCGGGCTAAGAGGACGATCGGGAGCGTTGTGTTTGATAGTCTCATGCATTTCTTGTTGGGGAGTGATCTTGCTCATTGGAATCGCGCCACTCGAGAACAGACCAAACACGGAAGTTCGCGCCTTGCTGTATACAGTGAACCCCATTCACGCTTCTCTCCCTTCTCGGCCCAGCAAATCCGTGGTCTGGAAAAGCAAAGAAGACCGACTCTTGCAGAAGACTGGGAAGAAACAAGCCAAGTCATTGATAAAGGTGAGGACTCTGCAGGCGGCGGTTCCCGACCGTTTACCGAGACCTCAAGATCTAAAGACACTACCCACTTCGACGAGACGGACCAGCTTACCAGTTGATGAGATTGACATCCCAAAAGCTGGTATGATCTTGACCGACGACGACGAGCGAGAGTTTTCGCAGAATGTGAAACATAGTTTCAACGCGTTTCTGAGCTCACAAATACCGCTGGATCGGGAGGTTCCGGAATTCCGGTTCGCCATAGCAATCTTTTTCTTCCCATACCTGCCGAGGCTGCCATCACATGGCAAGTACGCGTTGTCTTTACTAACTGTCATTCTTGCAGAAATCAAGAATGTCAACAAAGAGCGTTCCAACTTCCGTCTCTGACCGCCAGCGTTATTATTTGTTTCTACAACGAAGCAAGGAGCGCCCTCTTACGAACAATTAGTTCGGTCATCATGAGGACTGCGGAAGATCTCGTGGAGGAAATCATCCTGGTGGACGACGCATCATCTTCCGAAGAACTCCAGGAACCTCTTCAGTCGGTGCTGTCAGATATCAGTCGTAAAGTGCGTCTTATTCGTCTGTCTTCTCGCCAAGGACTGATCCGAGCTCGAATACACGGAGCAAGGCAGGCCACAGGAGACGTACTGGTTTTCCTTGACTCGCACACGGAAGTAGGCCACCACTGGATGGAACCACTGCTGGATGAAATCCACCAAGACCGAACTACGGTCGTTTGTCCAGTTGTCGACGTCATCCAACCGCATACTTTGGAGCTCGTTGCTTCGCCGCCAGTAGTTGGAGGTACG
The DNA here is from genome assembly GCA_001949185.1 of Ramazzottius varieornatus. Taxonomy (NCBI): domain Eukaryota; kingdom Metazoa; phylum Tardigrada; class Eutardigrada; order Parachela; family Ramazzottiidae; genus Ramazzottius; species Ramazzottius varieornatus. The sequence continues at coordinate 5,407,641 of BDGG01000002.1, read as the reverse complement.
GCAGCGCAGACAAAACTGGCATGAACACAAATCAAGTGTAAGTACAGGAGAATTTTCAATGTCATGATTTATCCCGCTAGGATTCAATTGGGGTCTTCACTTCCGCTGGGATCCTGTGGATAGTTTAAGGCTGGAAACTGCAGAAGCTGTCGACAGTCCCGTGATGAGCGGAGGGATATTTGCTATACACCGCCAGTACTTCCAAGAATTAGGTACGTCGATAAACGTTTCTCCGTCATGAAACTCGATCGAGGCGCAGTATTGATAAAGTTCGTGATATTGCTTCTAGGGGAGTACGATGAGAAGATGGATATCTGGGGTGGCGAGAACCTCGAGATGTCCTTCCGGATATGGATGTGCGGTGGTCGGCTAAAAATCCACCCCTGTTCCCATGTGGGACATATCTTTCGCAATGAGAGACCTTATGGGAACGATGGGAGAGGGGACACGCAACTTCTCAACAGCATCCGAGTTGCCAAAGTCTGGCTGGATGAACACATCGACAAGTTCTACAAAGTTCGACCTGAAGCACGGTCCTTCGACAATATCAACGTGACGGAGCGAAAGCACCTACGAGAGACTCTGAAGTGTCATTCCTTCCAGTGGTACATCGACAACGTTTATCCTGGAATCGATCAACCCATGTCGAACGGTAGCAGGGAACTCTTGAACATTTCCTACTCGGAGAAGTTTCTCTTACGGCATGCCCACAGTGGACTGTGTCTCAGTCTTTCGGAGAAAGTGCTTTCGATGGTCGCTTGCGCTGAAGCGCGCTCTCTGTACAGGTCCAACCACAATGCCATCGTTCTTCGCTCGAACCTCTGTCTCGATACCGAATGCCCCAGCAAAGTTCCCTGCCCTTCCAAGTGTCATTTCACCGGTGGATCTCAAGAGTGGAGGCTTTCATCTTTCGATGGCAAAGTTATATTAAACCCATCAAAAGGCTTGTGTCTCGCTCTCGATAAGCGGGTATTGCACCTTCGGAGATGCAACTCTGATAGCAAGCTTGTGCTATGGAAAATGCTAGATCTGAAAAACAAACCAAAGCTTGCATCTTGAATAAGGCCCGCAAAATAAGAAAAAACTGTTGGAATAGTCAAATACTGTGTTAGAGAGTAAAGAAAAGAAAGTTTCGGCTAGGAAATTGTCGATTCCAGCTTGATCAAAAGTTCTACTAGCCCCGGAAGTTGAAATGCGGGTATCTGATTCGCGAATTCAAGAACCGCTCTTGCTTGCTTCCTGTAGCCTGTTTGTACCTGAATACGCGACATACCTGTGACAAGAGTAGCTGCTATTTGGATAGAGAAAAAGATCTTACGCTGATAATTTCATCGCAGAGCCGTGCTCCAGCTGATGACAGGGAAGTGCCACGAAGGGTCGCACCAGATTCCACTCCATATCGCATACAAAGTAAACGGTCTTTCTCGTCGGAATACTGTTTAACGAGCGCATGCATAAACTGTAGGCAGACGTAAGGAATGCACTCCTTGACTTCCGGAAGAAGGTCGTTCCGGAAGACTGCCAGCTGCAACAGGAAGCAACACTCTCTCACAATTCAGCTAAGTTAATGTATAAATCAACGCATGTGTAAGCTTCTGGATTAGTGTATTTCACTCAGAAAACTTACTGCCGTCTTTACAAACTTCTGCTCCAGTGGAAGGATTTTTATATTCTGGATTACGATGATGGCTTTTCTGTAGTCCTGTGTTTCAACGAGGTCGAAAAACGTAATCAAGTCCAGCAGAAGGCACACGTTTTGTGCTACTTGATCAGTCAATTCGGGAGTTCCGGTCCTGCAAAACGTCCTCGAGAAGTATTGATGAAAAGTGCTGATTTGTCTCATCACGGACCAACAAAAATTCTGTTCAAGTTACATACTTCTCGACGAAACTTTGGGCGTATTGCTGCAGTTCACGGCGGTTTTTGGCTGCGTTAGGGAAGGTAACACTATCGGACAATGCTTTGAGGAGGAAGCGGAAGGCCTCGCTGACTTGGTTAGCCAGTTCCAGCATAGCCAGCCCATCGGCCAGACGTCCATCCTGGATCAAATCTTGCGCGATAGCTCGAACGACGTTGGACGAGTCCTGCCACAGTCGCGAAACCAGTCCTGCCTTCCCAATCTGCTTCTGCCTATTCGCAGTATTCATCTGAAGCTTCTCGCCGAACAGCTCTGTGTACTTGCCGGTATCTTTGGCCAACTTGTACAGACAAAACTCGAACAAGTTCTGGAAATGGTGGTCGTAGACAGTTGACTGAACGGAAGGACTGTCAGTCAAGTGGAAGTGGTACTCAAGCGCCACGTCCATATGCTGCTTGCGGAAACTGTCCACGTAGATGCGGACTACCGAACCGAAATCCAGAAGGAAGAACGGGTCTTTCTCTACCAGGACGGCACCGATCTTTGGTTCCAGTGAGAAGAGAAGAAGATTCACCTAATTCAAACGTAACGAGCAATCAAGACATGCTACGAAATCGCGCCTTTCCCAACCTGCGTACACCCGGCCGTAGTGTCATCAAAGCACATGAGTACGGAGGTGTATGAGAGAACTGACATTGAAGGTCGTTTTTCCGTTTCTCGACAGACCAAACTGTTGCCATACCTGTTTGAGGCAGATTGCCATGTTTACAGCATGAGCGCGTAACTTGACATTGAGAAAAAGCCTTTCAACCGCCAGTTCGAACTGGCCTGTTAGGATGAAGGCTAAGAAGGCCTCCGTGTCGCTGGTTTTCTGCGGGGGGAACTTGGCGAGAACCATCTGCTGGAGTGCGGACAACGTCAGGTTTTGCGAAGAGGAACTCGAAAGAGCTGGTTCGGCTTGGGCCAGCTTGATCCAAAGCCAGTCGTTCACGGAGTTCGTGACGCTTGGTAGATCTATGTCAGACTCGGAACGAGACATGATCGCCAGCAAACACTTCCTGTACACATCGGAGCTTGCAATCGATGTCAGCTGGCTACGATATAGCGTCTGCAGTTCTAGCTGACTACTGGCCAAGAGAGATCCGTCGTTCCGGTCGTATTCGGTGAGGTACTTGGAAAAATCCCGTGCCTCTTCACTTCTCTCACTGCAAAATCAAAACAAACAATTGTGACCTGGGCAAATGATTTGAACCACAGCGTTTCCCAGGTGGCGCACATTACCAGCCCCTCACAATGAGTACGCGCGCCCCTTGAAATAACAATCTAGTTCAATTCATTTGCCTAGGTGTCAATCACAAGAAATCTTATCCAATTTGGTTTCGTCTTGTTACCCTCACTCCAATACAGATACATACCACAGTTTCACGGCAGTCTTGACAGCGCCCATCCGTACCGCGTAGTACAGCAAAGCCCACACAGGAACTCCATACAGGTTCCCACCAGACGACGAAGTATTCAGTCGACTCCTACTTATCTGCATTCTTGTGTAGTCCACCACGGCGCTCAGGTCGTTCTTGGTATCTGAAGAGAAGTCTCGTACTGGATTCCGCGCCTGTTCTTCGGCGGTGTCCAGGGCACTCTTCTCAAGGTACTTCCGGGCTGCGGTTATGACGCGTCTGTTGAAGTTTTCCGAAAGTCGGTAATAGGCTGTCTGTTCCTGACTGAGAAAAGCGTGACTCTCATCCCGTAAGGCACTAATGATGGCCGCGAGAGGATTCCATAAAGGCTCCTGCTGTTGAAGAGGGAACGAAGGTACCACCGCGCGAAAACGATCAGCTAGGTTGGGAACGTGGCTGTGCGTCCGAATGATTTCGTCGTTGCATTCACGCAACTATGAAGAAAACTTCGACTAATATTCAGAAAGTGAAAACGATTGCAAACACGTGTAAGATCGAGCTTACAACTTGGGCGAACAAGTGTTCTTCTTTGGTTAAGACTCGGTCGCCAGAAGCACCCAGTGTCATGTTACCAGCGTTCCGTAGTCGCTGATTGCGGAGTTGAGCGATGACGCCGTCGTTGCCAGCTGCTAAGTGGGCCGAAATGGTCTGTTCCTTGAACTTTTCCCATTCGACATCCGGTGTCAGGTATCCGTAGATCTTTCTTTTCTGCTCAGTGAAATTTTCTTCCGATCGGATGAGCGTGTCTACTGCAGCTCGACGTTTGCCATCCAGAAAATCCTGGAAAAACACAAGAGACAGATCTAACAAACGGAATCCAATATGTATGGTAAAACCGTAACAGAATGTGCTCGTGATTTTTCAGATGCACGATATCTCTACAACTTCTTGCAGTTTACTTCACATTTCACAGTTTGCAGGTTAGAAACGTACCTTGACGCTTTCTGGATGCTGTTCCGAACCGAGTGCGACATGCGTCCCCGCAAGAGTCCGACTATTGTTCTCATGCTTTTGTTGATACTGAGAACCTTGTTTCAGCAGACGTTCGGTAATCTCCAAGTAATTTGCTGTTGAAAGAAGCTGTTTTGGACCGTCTGGAATACACACGGTCAATCGGCATATTATTACGGCTTGATTCTTACTTGAAACAACCGGCGGATCTTCTTTCGCGCCTAACGCAGCCTGTGATGCAGCAAGCTGATTGAACGAGTAACCGTGTCCCGCCGTTGAGGTTTGAGATCCACTGACGTTTCCGAAGGGGATTTGACCAGCATCATCCTTGGAAAAAAAAGAATTCTGTTCCCTCTGGCGCCCAGGACTGGACAGTAAAGCGCTCGACAGTCCAGGTTCTCTCTTGATCCACTCCATCAGCACTCTTGATCCGTCTCTTCTGCCGCTATCTCCGCTAGCCTAGCGCCAAACTCTCGAAACCGCCTAGTCTCGGACTCCGTCAGAAGATGGTTCAGAGCTTTCTGAGAAACACAAACTTCGTGACTTTTGTCGAGATAAAAGCACTGATGTGCTGCTGAAGCGCGCGTTGCTGGAAGGAAGGAAGGAAGGAAGGAAGGACGCCGTGAAGTATCCTTGACATCATACGTCAAAGCATAACATGGGGCAGATTTTCGTCATGACGAAATCATCCCGTGACCAGATTATTAATCTAACCGAAAAGTAAGATCATTCAATCAACCTCCACCGCGGCTTGGGTATGAAAAAGAAACAGAACCACAATTCGATTGATTGACTACACATGTTAGCTCAATATTTGAGAAAGCACGTCTACCGGGATTCGATGCCACGATTCCCTAAACAGGAGACCTGGTTCCGGTAAACTTATGGTCTATCATTTGTCTTGCCATGCTCCGTCAGACACGCGCCTCAGCAGCACATCAGTGGATAAAAGTGAAGTCATATAAAATCCTAAAGGGACTAGAGGAGTTTTCGCAACATCGAAATCAACAATCAAATACAAGGGCGGCCTGCCGTCCTTGAGGGGGGGGGGTGCAGTGCAACTCCCTCCAAATTCGAACAATGGTAATGGCTTGGGGCTCCAGCTTTGACCGCTGTCTGCAATGGCTTTCTCGCACCCAAAGAGCTATCGAGAAAGACTATGCTTTGTTTCGATTTTAAAGTGAAACGAGTGAAAAGAAGCATTTTCGTCCATCTCTGCTCGAACAGTTAAGCACATTCATCATCACTAACTAAAGACTAGCGAAACAGATTTTAGTCATCCCGCAGTCTGAAAACCATCTGCTCCTATCGCCATCTTTCATTGCTGAAACTCAGAACTTCAAGATCATCGTAGCAAAAATACCAGTGTCCTTGGCCGAACAACAGGAGACGGTGCAACGGCAGCGGTTCCTCGAATGCGTTTGGTAAGCTTTCGTAGCAGCGCAAATAATTTTTACGTCAACGTGGAACCAGTAGAACGAGTTAAATAGATACTTCTAATTTTTTCTCCTTTGCAAACTGTCGTAGTCTGATCTTTCTGTTTGATATTTAGTGGTATACTAATCGAAGAACTTCAAGAGATGAATGAGAGAACGAGTACAACCTTGAAACTCATCGAAGCGAACCGCTTGAAGAATGAGGGGCGGATAGAGAACATGGCTGAGAGAACGGCAGAACTAAGGTCCTTGACGGTGAACATCAAGACTTTGTCTTCTCAATCTCACTACGGCTTGTATGGATGGATAGTGAACTCGTTTCTGTCATCTGTTACGAAACTGTCGCTCATTGACAGATCATTCGTGCAATCCTTGTATCTTCGGATCTTCCCATCAATATATTAAAAGATTTTGCACAATGGAACTTCCACTAAGCATGCTGGTAACTGAGCCATTAGATAAAGCGGCAAGACTTTCGGAATATCTGGACTGTAAGAACTAAGAACAAAGTTTTCCGATAAGAGGTGTCATGAAGACTGACTCTGGCGACCACAGTGGATCATGACTTTGATGGCGCCACCTGCGCCGGTTCGTGTCGTTTCAAATGCGTCCAGAGCCTGCTCCAGGCTGTAGTGATGGGTTATCAAAGGTTTCACGTCCACTTTACCGGTTGCCACCATCTCCAATGCGGCAGGATAACTGCAAAATCAGGCCAAATGAGGAACTGGACAAGCAGAAGGATATAACGCGAAAAATCTCTTACCAGTTGGCATAACGGAAGACCCCGCGAATATCCACTTCACGGATGAGGGCGTTGATCAAGGGTAATGTTACCTGAAAATAATCATGTGGGACTGATTGTTTTGGCTCATGGTTGAAATGGTCAGTCGTGAGTAGCCTTCCGTTATGCCAACTGGTGCGAGAGTTTTCGCGCAGTTGGCCTAACGGGGTTCTTCATTTGGAGATATCCGTCCGAAGAAATATTATTTACCTCATGTCCGCCCATGCCGACAAGGACGAACGTCCCTCCACTTTTCGTTGCCTACATTCGAAACAAGTTAGGTATCTATTTGGCCTGATAGAACACCAAGAGGGTCGATTATTTATAGATCTTTTGAAGCTCGGAGGAAAGTTGACGTTAGATGGGTCTCAGTTAGGGGGCAGTTTAAATGGCACTTACGTATATACCCAGCTGGGTACTTGTTTCCGCACCACTGCATTCTGTAAGAAAAGTTATGACCACAGTCCCATATGACGTTCACAAACTCTTGTCGCAAAAGAACGCGGCACGAACCTATAGATGAATCAGGCATGGCGCCGAGCAAGTTGGTAACTTCGGTTGCCAATGTTTTAGGATCCTTTCCGGCAGCGTTAAGCGTGAAGTCGGCCCCCATCTTTTTCGCAGCAGCAAGACGGCCAGGGGAGATATCTAGAATAGAAAGCGGGATTGTCATTCAGACACGCCTGATTTTCTACTGAATTCTGCACTCTCGCACCCGTGATCACAACGTTGGAAGCACCCATGGCTTTCGCCGCGAGAAGAGATACTAGACCAATCGGTCCTGGAAACATACAATATGACTGTGTCATGAATGATGTGGACTGAATGTAAGAACCTGGGAAGCCACGCCAGTATACAACCGAGCTGGCGACCTCGAAGAACTCACCTGCTCCGGTGATGAGAACCTTGCTTCCCAGAGCAATTCGCGCACGTCGACAAGCGTGGACCCCGACCGCCAGCCTAAATACATGCATTACATGGAAAAGACCAGCTGCGAAAGCTTTTACGAACTTACGGCTCAAGAAGAGCGCCTTCTTCGAACGAAACATGATCCGGAAGCCTATCGTCAGACACCATAAGACTGTATACCGATTGCACCGAACTGCGGGTGGGTCTTACTTATAGCAGAAATCCGCCGCATGCACATAGTATCTAGTTAATGTTCCTGCAGATTTGAAAGATGAAGAAAAATCATAGTCTCAATCTACAGTATGAGCGGCAATAGCGTACCGTGGTATGGAGGAGTGGCGGAAAAAGTGATGTCCGGGCACAGATTGTAGGTACCTCCTCTGCAGTGCTCACACATGCGGCATGGAATACCTACGCAAGAGTCAGGAAATGCGTTGAAATCGGCATGAGCAACACAGCAATATGATGAGGAAGCCGGACGGTAGAAATCGGCAATGCATACCTGGTTCCAGAGCAACGCGATCGCCTAATCCAGAAGAAACACAAGTTCTTATTGGAGAGCCGTATCATAGACCGATTATATCCGATTATACGATAGTTCGGTAAGGGTTTACGAGATACCGGACGTAAGGAACCCACCGACTTTCAGATGCTTGACCCCTTCTCCAAGTGCGGATACGATGCCGGAAGGTTCGTGACCCAAAACCATAGGTGCTGCATTTCACAAAGTCTCAGTACTGAGGAGCGAAACACGCAAGGCTATGCCGACCGGGAAAAGCTATTTTGCTCACCTTTCACAACAAAGTCACCGATGGATCCATTTTGCCTGCAGTTCAAAAGAGATGTGATTCACCTGATGATGTTCGATTACGCAGCAGTCTGAACACGGAGGTGGCGCGACGAGACGCTCTAGAGATGCGCAAAAAAGTAAGCCAAAAAAGCGCTATTCTTCTACATACGTACCAATAGTGGACGTCTGAACCACAGATTCCAACTGCTTGAATCTCGATTTGGACTTCTGCAAGGAAAAGCCCATAGATTCGAATTTTGATCAAGTATGCTTGAGGAAACTACCATTGAGGCCCGGCTGAGGTATTGGGCGTTCTTCCTGCAATATGAACATCTTGCAAGCAATTTTCCCACTCACTTCCTCACATTCAAACCATTCTTTTTAGTTTTTTACGTACCATGCGCAGGTTCTTCACTGTGTACAGAACAGCCGACAAGTTGGTATCCGTAGCGGTAGGCATCGTACCGCGAGGATGAGAAGAGGTTTTCCGGAAATATTTTATAAGGTAGAAGTCTCAAACGTGATGATACATTGAAATCCGATTGCTCGCGACAGGTGCAACAGCTGTTACTTACTCGACGAGTGTACCCTGCATGCACTCAACCGGAAAACGTGTGGCTTATGTTTATCAGACCATACCTTCCGAGTCAGTCATTTAACATGGGCTATAAAATTGCACGAACGTCTGGAAAGACGGGTGCTAAGATTTCCCTTATCTCAAGACGATTTCCAGCTTATCGGATTTAGCTGTGAGAAACCTTCCTTACTATACGTACGTCGATGCACCAAGGCCGTTTACCACCTCATTCTGACCGGCATCTGATTTTTGGATAAGAACCCATCTCCCGCTGCCAATTGATTAGACTGATATTTGAAAACTATTCACTTCCACAGGTCTGGAATCTGTAGACGCTCGAGGCACCTCGTACTCGCACTAACCGGCTACAAAATTCAAATGTCTCACAATCGACGACCAGGCCTATGATACCCGGTATTTCGTTGAGTCCACAAGCTCGCGCGGAACGGTTTTCAAGAAAGCAGCTGCGACGATACACCGCGTTATACCGGTGTCCACGGGTTCACAACAATCCCCGCCTGCCGTCCCTCGTTCCGAGCAACACTAACTCCCAAACGGTGCAAAGCAAACGTTTTTAAAATCAGTTTTGCGAAAGAGCTGATACTCATCCCGTCTCAACTGTTCCTAGTTGCAGAAAAATCGGAGAAGTGGTCAACCGGCAAAGGGATCACAGGATAAAAAGTAAAATGCAAAATTCACAATTTGTTCACAGCTTCTAGCAGACGTTCGCATCGAAGAACCCTGTTAGGGTCGACAAGATCGATAAGCCGGTCCGCTATTCAAATGTCCCTCTTGACTCTTGAGTAGCTCCGGGATCATACATCCATGTCATTTGGTTCTTACACTCGTCCCTTTCATCGCACGTACGAAGTTACGAGCCGTATCCATAGTAAAACCTTTCAAAATATGCCTGCAAGAATAAGATTCTTCGCTAAATATTGGTCACTGAAGAGATCCGGGTTGCCGGTCATGACGTTATACCTTATCGCAATCGCGGGAATTTCTTCTGGGTATCCGACCAAATGGCTCCAGATCAGCATAACATTTGGGGAAAACCTTCTCCACTGATGCCAGGGCCACATCCAATGGTACTCGCATTGCGCTCATGACGGATTCGGTTGCTTTGATCTTCACGCAGTCCTACAGCACGGAACGTTATTAACCTCAAAGTCCACCGTCGCTTGAGAGAAACCGATGGTTGACAGAAACCGGCGTTTTCACGAACCAAAACTATGCTCTTGCTTTCGTCACTCAGTCGTTTCGACTTGCCTGATGAGTGTTCCTGAAATCCCAAGGCTTCGCGGTCCCTTGAAACATGGCACTTACGAAGCTGCAGTGGGTCAGCGCAGAAGCACGGATCTACAACAACCACAGGGCTTTCGAATACTCCGCTTAGTGTACTCGTAGCTTTAGTCTCCGGAGTTCCGCAGTAATCGCGAGGACAATATGGATAAAAGCCCGACTATACAAGCACTACGGCGAAGACGTACCTCGGAGCAGGCGATGTGGTCGATATTGCTAAAGTCAAAGGTACTTCGGCAATAATCAAACGCGTGGATCATCTCATGAGCCAAGACACTCGTGACTTTTCCTTCCGTGGTAGAAACATTCTGACAAATGACAATCTGGAAGGCAATAACACAATGTCACCGATAAGGTAAGAACTGCGAACGGAGTTTCGCAAGCTCATTGCATCAGCCTTAGTATACCTGTCGATTTGCAGGATCAAATCCTCCTCCAACGGACTCGTCGCAGTGCTCGCATAGCACATGCCGAGAAATGTCGAACTCACTACAAGGAAAATCATACATGGGTTATTACTTGCGCTTAACAGTTCAGCATCGGAGAAATAACTTAGCTAGAGCGCGTGAACGATTGAATCAAATAAACACACCATAATTACCATCCAACACCTTTGAGTGCTTCGCTGAGAAGTTTTACAGGTGCGCTGTTGCGAAGCACACTTACAACGTGATGCTCGCATTTGATCTTCCATGAGTTGTGCTTGCCAAAGCCATATATCGTCTCCTTCCAGGTAGGTTTCACCCGCTGTCCGGAGAAGTGTTCAGGGAAACGAGTTTTTGGGCTGGCTTCCGGCTTGTCCACAGTTTTCACGTCCATGTCCACAGCGCCGATAGTAGTCTCCTTCATGTCCGCCGCGAGCCGGCTTTTCTGAGAGTCTTGCGCTTTTGCTCCCATTTCGTCGATGTCCAGGTTGACGAGGCGAGGCAGGGAAACCCGTATGCGAGTGTTCCAAAGGTGAAGATAAGTCCTGGATGTTGGAAGGAAATCCAGTATTCTGCCGGAGGTGCGAACTGCGCAGCGCATAAGCTAGTCACAATCAGTGCTCGGGAGTAAACAGATCTCTTACTTCCACGTGACCTGGAAAAACTGCTGAGTAATGGTATATCATGCTGAGCCATGTATAACAACATGACTTGATTAGTTGATCTAAACGCAAAAGACGTGTCAGACAGCATTGATTTTGATTGAAGCGTAGGTTTTTTGGTAGGCCAAGCAAAATTTGCTTTAGGGTTTCCGTCTGCGTCAAGATCTGTTCTCCTCCCGATCGCTGCCGTAGACTAAACTTTGTTGTGTTTGCAAAAGATTTTCCAATTTCAAGTTGTGTTCTTCCCTTCTTTAGTGTGACTCTTGGGGTTCTCTTCTCATCCGTTGGTCGGCTGAAATGCTGCTATGACGTTGTTTCTGTTTCGGGACAAAATACTTGGCGACGAACCTCTAGCTCAACGCGAAGTCTCTGCAATCGTTTCCGCACAGCTTTAGCCTAACCTGAACCTGCAGTGCGGATTCTGCGAAAGCGATCTTTAGTGGAGACCAGCCGTGGTTGTCCCTTTCCGAACAGCTGGCACCAGCGAACTGTGGTGGTGTATTCTGTCCGAGTGCTGAACGATGGCATCGGTGAAAACTTTCTTTCTTCTAGCGCAAGCTACACGGACATTGGTCGGTGGTTTGTCACGTACTCCCACCACTGCGCTTACTAGTACTCGCTCGTTCTGGATGACGCCTGCTCTGCGCATCAAGCATATCGAAGAAAAAGAAGAGGGCGATGTGACCGTTATCGAGGCGAACTACTTGGATCATCATTACGACAAAATTGTTGTGAAGGTTAGGGACCGGAAGTCGATTGTTTAATAACCGTGCGAGATACGTAAGAGTGTAGTTGATCGATATAATGGTATCCTTTTCAGGGCCCGAATGCGGAGAAAGGATGTTGTCCACTCTGCGACCTAAACCTGCCACTGAAGTACACGGATGTCCTGATAATACAACAGTTCTTAAAGCCAGGAAAGGGTACCGTCTTGCACAGGTACATTACGGGGTTATGTGCATATCAGCAGGCGAACATCGACAGACTGGCGTATCAGGCCGGTAAAGCTGGTCTGCTGAAGAAAGTATTCATGAAGTCGACGGGAACCAAGACGATCATGCCCAAGAAACCCGGTCACAGGTTACCTCGTCATTACGCGGGACCTATGACGGGAAACCCAAGATAGTTGTGAAAATGTGTCCAACGTTTTGGTCACGAACTTTGGCCATATACAAGTAATACAACTTCTGTAAAATTATAAAATGAAAAGTAAAACAAAAACACACCTGTGGAGTGACTACCAAACTTCGGTGATGTATCACGGGGAATTCTGGCACGCAAAAAGAATGTATTTCGCAGTCTATGGCTAACTTATCGTCGTTACAAACTTAAAGAAGGCTGAAAGCCAGACAAAAGGATCAAACTGGTCCTGGAAAGTTATGTCAGAGCGAGATCAAATCAAACTATGGGAAAGATTCATGTGGCGGCAGTACTGGAAGAAGGCGTAGGCTGGAGTACTGCGTGGCCTGGAGCCGGGCTAGCCGGAGAACTCCGCGGTGATCCCATCGTGACGTTTACGTCTGATGGTCGTTTGCGTAAGTGGATGGCGCTTGTCTGGGACTTTTTCAGAGCCATCAAGATGTTCACGTGACTGATTTCTTGAGCAGTTCCCGGAGAGCCATCGAGATTCACCTGCAAACAATAACAGTGTTTTGCGAGCTCTGAATTTTCACATAGTCCAGAACGAACTGGAAAACTTACCTCGTTTGCACGTGCTTCGAAGCATGCGAGTATTTTGATCCGGTAATCGACAACAAGTGTGATTGGATTGGATGTCAAGTTTAGCTTCGCTAGACAGGGAAGTTTTCGCAGATGCTGCACTTCGGCCACACCAGAAATTTCGTTGTCGCTGATATCAAGGCTCTCTAGGCTGTACATCTTCGCCAGACCTGCAGAAAAAACAACCGTTATTCGGATTCAAGCACAATATAGAGATTGCGAGGACAGGTCAGGTCAGGTCTCATAAAAAGCCACTTTTATCTTTCGGCCTCATGTTTCGACGGGTCGTGGGCCGGCTCGAACACGCTGAAAGACTGCTATTGGTCGACTCGTTCCGAGACTTCGATTCTGAGACCGTGCCCGACTAGTCTCATGGAAAACTGAAATTTCGATGAGACTGAAATTTCTGAGACCGTCCGGTAAATTATCCCCTCTAACTTTTGCGTATCCCTGCGCGTTCCGGAGCCTGAAGGCCGCTGCTCTCGTGATTTTGAACCGCAGCGTACGGTGTCAAACTTTCACAAGAGATTACGACATAACATTATACGCATCTAACCCTACTTCAGTGGCGCACTTCCACTCTCACGATGCCCGAGGAATCGCGACTCAAGCTTGGAGATTTGCTATTATCCGTGAACTTCATAGCACCAGGATACTTCCAGATTACCAGAGGCCATGAGCCTGACTAGCCGGCTGACATTCGATGGACGAGAGCAGTATCACTTTCGGACTGTCGTGCAACCTCGGCGCAGTGAGCATTAAGCAACAATGCTCAGGATTCCATGTCATCCACGATGGCCGCTTTCTCCCCGGAGCAACCAGTTGAGGCTGCCGATTATGTGGTCTGCGGGTATCTGTATAGCCAGGCTTAAGACAGTAGGAAGCTGCACTAAAGTTGCTGAAGTAGAAAATGAGAAACAGGCGTATCCCTCGCGTTATCGGATATGTCCTCGATGTGCCTCCTTTGACTTTCGCCTTATCGTGCGTGTTGTGGTCTCCTTTTCGTGCCATGCAAAATGTTAAAGTGAGTTCGGGAGAGTAAAAGATGGTCAAGAGTCAAGACATCCCTGCAGATCCGGTCAGAGCTTTTTACTTCCGGTCGGCAGAGCAAGCATTGCGATATGAGAGTGCACAAACGTGAGACCGCGAGGCGAAATTCTTCGCATGCACAGGTGGTGACGTCAGTTTTGACTCTCATAAAGCTTGATTGGGGCGGAGTTGATTTGTCCGAATCTGAGACTACAACCTGAGAGTCGCAAATATGATGGCAGTTTATGAGACCTTACCTGTACTCGCAAACTCTATAATGACCATTTAAGCGTTCAACGACAGATCACCTTTGAGAGTCTGAAGTTGATTGTGGGACAGATTGATTTCCTGCACGTTTCCCAGCTTTGCGTGAAGATCTTCCAGTTCGGCAAGATAGTTTTTAGAGAGGCACAGCTTCTGCAGATTATGGAGACGATTTAAATGGTCAAGAGACCGGAGCTGATTGCTGGAAAGGTCCAGATGCTCCACGTTGTTCAACAGTTTCTACAACATAAGGAACAAAGACGTATATTGTAGTTCTAGCAGCGTCCATCCATGCAAATTTTAATACGCGTTTTTGACTCACCAAGGATGGCTCCAGTACTTCAATCCTGTTACTGCTGAAATCCGCCACCACGATCTTCTGCCAGTACAGGCACCTCGGGTATTCGGCATCATCTTGAGCAAACCAACCATCCGCATCGCGAAGCAGCAGCACGGACAGGGTTTGCAGGGTTCGGTGTATTCTGAGAACTCGAACGGTAGCTCTCACGTTTTCCAAACCGGACAGTTCAGTGGTTCGTAGTTGGTCCAACTGTAATTTCGCCAAACAGAACACAATCAACCAATTATATGGGGCTCCAATACAAGCTTCAGAAGAACTCACAGTTAGGTGCTCTGCTGACTTAAAAATCATCAGATCAAGAGGAAGTTGGTTCTCCACAATATTTGATGTTCCTAAAAGACTCTCGCTGCCTACAATCTGCAACAGAAACTTCTGCAGATGAAAGCAACCTCCTACTGGTCCAGTTCAGTATAGCTGGAGCACGTACTTTGTTCAGCGAGTCGTGCTTACCTTAACCGTCTTTAGCCGATGAACGAAGTCCAAGAGATGACCGAAGTCACGACCTTTATCGCTGGAACCGAAAGTCGGTTCAGGTAACTGGCGTCTTTTGTTGATGGCGTAAATTTGGATGGGCGTGAATGAAAATGAGTCCCTTCCGCCTTCCTGCTCGACTCTTTGAAGCAGTTTACAGAGGTTTTCCGTTACGAAGTGTATTTCCTGCAGAAGCAAGAATAATATCTTCCAGTTACCAATCAGCATACAGTACCCATCACACACACTTTGCTTACATAAAGATGAAAATCGAGGAACTCTGCTAATGCACTTGGGAACTGCCTCAAATGGTGCCATAACCGTAAAAGGTAGACCTAGTAGTTGGAGAAGATCATCAAGATTAAATTGCGCGTGTAGACGTTATGAGTTACAAGCATAAGGATAAAACCCTTTCGTCAAGGGTCATTACCTCTAGGTCCACCTGCCGTTTCTTCAAGAAGGCCTCGTTCTTCACCCCAAAGATGTACTTTGCGGGAAGAAGATCAGAATCCACTCTGTGATCACTAATCATCTACATTAGAGAAAGCAGTGAGCCCGAGTTCTTCGCAGTACTCCCCACTGCATTCGACTCGCGAACAGTGTCCCTACCTTATCGTGTAGCGTTTTGAACTCGCTATATCGACGTTTGCACTGCCAGTAATATTGTCCAAATGTTACCTGGATGTAATAGAACTGCAAGAACAAAAACACTGTAAAAATGTTGAATAGTAGTTCACACTAGTGCCGTAGTGCGCTGAGAGGAGTGAAGCATATTACAATGTGGCCATCCTCCAGTGAGAACGAGTTAATGCGCAGAACCTGGGAGATGTTGATGTTTTCTGGTCGACGAATGTCCGCGACAGCCATTATTCTCCACTACTCCACGACCTTCGCAGGAAAACTCTAAAGACGCCAGACGATGGAAATGTCGATGAATCACCAGTTCCATAAATTCGCGTCAGTGTCTCTTGAACGTCGGACGATCCTCAGCCTCCCGTATTCCACAGCTCCATGGTCGCTAGTCAGACCAGCAAATAAGTCAACGGACGGAACATCGGGATGACGGGAAATTAAAGTAGCAGTAGCATCAGTGGGGAGACAAAACCTTGGAAGGCCTGTCAATTTGTCGTACGTGACTGCGCGTGACGTCAAGCACATTTAGAATACCATGCTCGCTGTCCATTGATTGGAGACACTTGATTGGATCGATACAGCTGTCACTGACTCGCTGTGACACTGTTAGGAAAAATTTCTTCCTTTCTTGTCTTCCTGCTTTCACTAGAGAGCATACATGAGCTGCTAAAGGGTGCCTTGCTGGGACGTCAAACACAGTGATTGAGCGATTGATTGATTGCGTTACGCTAACAACTAGGCAGGACCGATATGGTGTACGTCATACGCTGATTACATACCGTACCGGGCCGTACGTAATGTGATGTAATCTACTGAAAAAACTCAAAATTAGCTCTACATTCAATCAAGGGATGCCAGCAACAATAGAAAACCGTCTCGCCAAACACAAGCAACCGATGGGCTGAAAAAACCGCGAGCGAGATTGTTTGCACCGGGTGCCTCTGTGTGGAAGTCTGCACGACTTGCACATTACCAACTGTTTGATAATGACTAATAAACGCCGTTTTCGACGGCTTGCGGTTGTGGCAGGCCATGTGCAAGTGGAGGCTCCTTTTAGCAGCACTCCACTGCTAGAGAGTATATCTCCACTTCCACCTTCGAAACCCATGACTCAAAATCGGCTGCGTGCATCCGGATTTCAACCGACCTACGGAGAGCGCATCCACAGCCTTTAATTTTGCGAAAGACTATTCAAGGAAGGTGCGGGAGAGCGGACGGTCACGGTTCCGTTGTTTTTGACCGGAAGTCACTGCCGGAAGTCTGCTGGATACCGCTTCGGCAGCACAGGTAACCTGCTATCATGCTCGCACAACTTAGTAAATACCTCGAGCTGGAAGACAGTACTCCACCGGCTGGATCATGCATAGTGGTGTCAGATCGGGAAGATCTGCCTGTTCCCCGTCCACAAGGTAGCTTTGTGCAACAGCACCTGTTATCTGTTTGTCTACGACGAAAGCTTTCCTGTGTTATGCTCTCTTTGTCCGAAAACCTGAGCCACTACAAAGCCGTAATGGCAAAATGCGGCTTCGGACTACAAAGCTACCTGACTTCCGGACAACTTAGCTTCGTCGAAGGATTGAAGATGTCCCGATTCGCGTCGAACAGCAAGTATCTACAATGTTCCCGACATTATGGAAAGTACATTACTCCGTGATGTACTTGCAGTGCTGTCGATGGACAGGGAAAGTCGCTCCTTCGTGAAATTTACGAAGAGCTCAGAACTGCGGTCAGAAAAATTCGGCAGTCTCACCCTGACCAGCTTCCTTGTCTATTTTTGGAGGATCTCGCACTTGTGTTAGATCTGGGCTTCCCGGTCAACGAAGTCCTCCAGCTGATAATCAGTTTGAAGAGCCTTGTCAAGGACGGAATTCTGGTTATATACGCTACCTGTGGGAAGGACGACGGTGTCGATGTTATATTGCGGAACTTCCTCTTTCATTACGCGAACTGGTTCCTTGAGACTTCTGGTCTCTCAAGCGGTTTGAGTTCGGAAATCGATGGACAGGTAGGCTGCTTCCCTTTGTGCAAACTTGCAAAGAAGTGTCATGCTTTATTGCGTACAGTACGCAAGTTACGAACAGCTGCTATCTGAAGCCGTTTCATATTATTTTAGTTGTCCATCGATATCCGAGAATCTGAAGAGCCTTCGAGGAAGCATAGGAAGATCTACCACTTCAAAACCCAAGATAGGCGGATACAATTCTTCGCACCTGGAACTTCCTCTGGAATCCTATAGTTTTCAGTAAAGATAGTAAGAGACACGGACTACAATTATTCGTATCGTACCTATAGCGAGTCCCATACAGAATAATTATACAAATTCTACTGTGACAGCTGACGGAAAGTTGCTCTTCCCGAATCGGTTAGTACGTATACAGTCTTACAGAAATTTGGCGAAGCAATAAATTTGGCAACAAAAATATCTTCGTCGGTTATGATTAACATTCCAGCATTATCGGGTACAGTACTATAAAAATAAAATTGGAAGACCGAAGGCTACTCTGACCGGAAGTCACCGATCCACAACGACTAGTTCTTCTATGTAAATGGACATAAGTTATCAGGTTCATGGTAAGCTGTCTTTCGCTGGGCAAGAATCACTTATGGTCAGGTTCTTCGAGATTGTACCACGCGGTATGGGAGCTGATGCCGATGACGTTTTCCAAAGGTACCAACACCTGCGCCAAGGCATCCTTACTGAACGCACCGGTCTTGGTCTTGATCTTCACTTCGAGGTACGCAGTCTTCAGCAAAATCTCATTGTCCACCGGGAACTCCAGGGTTTCTTCGTATGACTGTTTGTCAGGGTCGCCGACAAACTCCCGTGTTCGTCTCTTGGTCTTGAACGGGAAACTGGTGATTGATACGTAGTAATTATGGTTTCCGTTTTGGCCTGCAGTCATCTTGGTCAAGTTGACTACTTCGCTGACGACCACAATCAGGTTTCTGTTGGCTTCTCCAAAACGTAGAGTTAGTTTGATGGCTGCGCCTTGGACTGACTCCGGCGGCGGTATCTGACTTTCAGCTCTCAAGTCGACGGGAAAGGAAATGTCGGACTTGGGCGTAAAACGCTGGTCGACAGGGGGAAGAGCCACTGCTATTGGTGTGCTTCCCTTCACCTACAAGACATACAGAAAAAATCCATGAATATTCAAAAAATAATATGCGAAAGTATTAACAAGACTTGTGAACGCATGTCTAAGAAAAATTCATGCGGGAGAAAAGAAAACATTTGCAAGTATTTACTACTGTATACCTGTTCGGCAAATTCCTTAGCGGTCACTGGTTCATTTCCGGTAGACGGTAGTGCAGTCTTCGTCACTGTGTCAACAGCGTTCGTAGCTACCGACGTGGTTAGGTCCGGGTTCACCTCCACCTTCCCAGCACTGCTCACCGCTTCCGCCAGAGAGATCGGGCGTAGTATTCTAAGTCTCAGATTCAGTCGAAGTTCGCTGGCGGTGCCCGAATTCTGCAGCCGGAACATGCCGCTCATTTCCATATTGTTCTGTTCCAGCAGCTTCCTTATGGGTATCTCCGCCCACCCCAACCTCTTCGTCGTCTTTTCGTCGAAAATTGAAAAGTTTATTATTTCTTCTTTTGGGTCGTAGATCAAGAACGAGTGCTGACTTTCCCACACTGGGTCATACGTTTTCTTGACAGTCACCGTACGGTACGCTTGGTTCTTCCCTGTGGTGGCTATACAGTACGGGAAAGGCTCAGCGGCAATCTTCTTGACATTCGGGAGGGACTTGGCGCTGTCGATGAAAACCTGTCAAATATTGACTTTGCTTCAGCTATTCGCACTCATCTAAAGTCAACCCGAAATACAGTTAGCTTACCATCAGCAGACAGGTTGCGAGATTAACTCGATCACTGAGCATAGCGGTTTCGCGAATCACGGCGTTGATGTTGCTGGATTCCGCTGACAGACCCATCCAGTAAAAACGCAGTCGAATGTTGCCGGTGTCGCAGTCGTCCAAGCGGAACCACTTGTCAATGGTTCCTTCTTTCGCAATCGGATAAATGTCTATGCTGAGGCGACCCAGGAAATCATCGTCGTTACCTTGATCAAACAAACATCCCCATGGGTGATCAATCAAACATCGCCCATGGATCAAGCAAATACCTTGATCTTTGTCGAAAACCTCAAGGTCAATAGACTGACCGGAAGCTTGGTCGACCACCATCTCGAAATACTCGCTAGGGAAAAAGTGAAAATTGAAATACGCTTTTTCTGAAGAAACTGACCATCATGTTTTCCATCTGTGCTACTGCAGGTCTAGAAGCGCATAATCAGAAAAATTACCTCCAGTTAGGATTGATATTTTCTTTGATGACTTGAGTCTGGAATATTTGGGCGCCGACACGAAGGATGCAGTAAGGGTCGGACTTTCCTTTGCCCAAGATTCCGACGTCCGCCCTGCGTAAGTCCGCTGCTTCGGCCACGAAGATTCTCAGGACACCGTCAGGAGGAATGAACTTCAGGTCATAGCGCGAAATGTCCTCCACCAGAGGAATTGAAATCTTGTTCGGCAGGACCAGGAAGTAGTTGACTTGGTCTTGCACGACCTTCCGCATCAACTCCGATAAGCCCTAAAGACAACCATCTTCTTTGCAGCACAGCCCTATAATGTTGTCATTGTTCCAGTGCACACGGAAGCATTAAGTTGGAAGACTCACTGGTATGTCCATAACATCGGCGAGATCGGTGAGGTTGAAGTCGATGGCCGGTGTCGACAAGAAGAACGCCGTAATACCACCGATGAAAGGCATTTGTGGAACAAGCGGCTACAAATATCAAAACCAGTTATCGTTTGTTCTCTCGTTACATAAACAAACGACTTAATTGCAAAAGAATGTTCCAAAGACTGCATCAAGTTGGTACGTAACAAGTACCTTGAAGACAATGCGCATTGTTCCGTGGAGTGTGATCTCCTTGAAGCCGATACGCCCAGGTCCCACTCGGGCTTTCACTTCGCAGTCGCCGGCGTAGAGGACTTCCGCGTCCAGAACGATCTCTCCTCGCGCAATGTGTTCTTTGTACACTTTGATACCGCCGACTCTAGGTGCTTCGTCGCCCATCGTTATTCTATCGAACCGGAACTTCATCAGCGCCGGAAGTGCACTGTTCACCGCAGGCTCCTAAGACCGGTGAATTCCATGGAGAACTTAATCCGTTTTGATCTCCACGAAGAGACAAGATCGTCTTACCATAATGCTAACGATGAGGTCCTGCAAGTATTTGTTCATGAAAGGCCACATTTGCATGAGCATTCTATTGAACCATTCGGCGCGTTCCTGGTCTGTAAAGATAACGGAAATGTCAGTGGCAAGAATAATCAATCGCGATCAAACAGTCAGGAAACAGTGTCGGTTTAAGGTAAACAAAATCAATATCCTGCGCACACAAACCTGGAAAATATACCCAGGTAGGCAGGTAATCGCCGGCAACTTCGCGGACGAATTTCTGATCGTTGACTTGAAGAGCCTTGTACGCTGCGGTTGTCGCTGTCGCTTTCTGCTTGCTCCGAATAGCCAGCCACCACATCACTGAACCCCTACGAACCGGAGAAAAATACCAAGACGACACAAATAACTAGAAGGTCGAGAGGCGATATGGACTTTCGAGTCTTATGTGAAAAGACAAACATACAGAACAATCCACCAAAGGCTCCAGTGGATCCTTCCCACAAACCAAGCCAGGACCATAAGCACCACCTGACAGGCGAAGGCGACGGTGGACGAACTGAAGAACGGCAACGAGGACAAGAAGGGAAGATTCAGAGGGATGTTCTCCATTTTTGATGCGGGCGGATAAACCACGTAAAAGAGATAAGATCCTACGAAAACACGTGCAAATTATTACAATACCAGAGATGGAAACGAGCTGAGCTTGAGTAAACTACGAGTAGTTAGCGAACTGGCATTCATACTTGGAGAATCTTGATTCAAATCTTCCAAGTGGGCGACTGTTAGGAGAACAACAAATCCTCCTTGCAACAACGTGCGATCATGGTGGAATTTCGGTGTGCATATGCCTGCAACAAAAACGGCAAAAGAGAAATGCGGTTGTGCTCAGGCATGCCAGCGGAAGTTGGCTGACGCCTTACATGCATGCAACCGGTTTGAACAGCATGAAGGAAAACACTGGCTTGGTTCACTACTAATGCGAGCGAACTCACTGTAAGCAATCCTCTTTTCTTGCGGTGGTAGGTACTGCTGCTGCAGAGTGCAGAGAGCTGCTTCCTCTGCCTTGTCCTTCTCATAAAAAAATGTCCGCGCTGAGTTAATTGTAAAGATTCTCGTAAGTCGTGATAACAACTTCTACGAGAACACGGCTCAGCTTGCCGGAAGTGCCCAGACTCCACAAGCCGTTGAGATCTGATTTCCTCAATCAGAGAGTTTCAGTCTTCAACCAGAAAACAGCTGATTCAAACACCCAAGGCCAAGTGTAAACGTACGTACTTAAATCGACTTCAGAGAGCGACGAAGTTGCGAGAATCAGATTCTTCGCTCAGAAGACCTGGAACACAGAAGGCTTCTTCCATCAGTGAAACTGCAATGGCTACAGAGGTCCGCATTTTCGGGACCAGAGGTCGAGACTCCAGAGAATAGCTTCCGCGTTATATAAAAATTCTCATCATCCGCCCTTTATGCGGATCCGCCCCGTTTTCTCAATTTAAGTTAGCCAAGGAGTTTACCCTTAACTTCTGGTCGTTTTCTATTATAACTTTCCGTCGAGTTTTATTCTCGGATATTTTTGTTATGGGTCACTCTGTTGGTGGCTGAACGTGTGTTGGAGATTCTGAAGACTGTTGACTGCATTACGAAGAAGGAGGGCTGGTCGATTTAGCGGAGGACCAAGTACTGTAAGTATACGTGATCTGTATCCAAACTTAGGGGATTAACATCTGGGATTGCAGGAAGCCGCGAAGTGGGAGTGGGAATATGCTGGAAAACACACATAGGCTGCTGCATTTAGGGATCACTTGGTGGAGTGTTTGATCTTGAAGTCGCGTGCTGTAAATTTCATTTGAGCAGTCGGCAACTGGAGGCTGTCGATCTACGGATCGGATCTCGCAGCTCGCACAGAGTAAGGAATACTCGCAGTCTGTATGGAACTGTGAATGCAAGCACAGCGCCCATACTCCGATCGATTGTTCGATCCAGTGGTAATTGCAGTATCATCATCTCGCTATTACTTCTATATCATCTTTATATTGCACGCAGGGCTTGGCGATCAATCTCTGCGACTGTTTGAACCCATCAGCCTTTTGGACCATATCATCCCTGACACAACCAGCTCTTCGCTTTCGCCTCCATGAATGGTAGTCAACTGCGATCATCACACATGTTGAACCCATGTCGCCTCTTATGTCTTCCCCTGCCCAGAAAGTCTGGAGAATGCAACGAATGGATTCTTTGACTGGTAAGAATTTACGCTTACACTCTACATAGAAAGATTTTCAGATCTTTTGTATACATGGAACAATGGAACTTTTTCAGGAGAAACGTATCACGGATGAATGCTGCCTGTTGACTTTACCATTTATTCGTCTTCGATCGTTTTTTCTTCACCATACCTGCTTCAAGCTGGAGCTACAATATGATTAGTACAGCATTTCCGGCATTGGACCTGGGACTTGTGGAGCCGGAAGTGCCACAGTACTCTTATCAGACAATCATAAACCACTAGGTAAGGAACCTTAGTCTGTACTTGCATGTATGGCTTCCCATCATTAGCTGCAATACAACGAAGATGCATGTCTTGCGCGTCTTAGTTGCCTTATCAGCAATTTTTCCATCCTGTTATTGCCGAGTTTTTTGAAGACTTAGTGTGAGGGTCCATACAGTCTGATCGAAGTCTTGACAGTTGATAGGTATCTGTTATCCACCAAAATCGAATTTTAGATAGGAACTGAAAGCGTTGCTCTGCTGATATGTCGTATCTCAGACGGAAGTGGCGAAACATCGGAAGAAGGTGGGTTTGCGAGATGGTTTCTGAAGACGGGAGACCTGGAGGGGTGGAAGGTTTATTCGCCCTCCACTCTGTTATCTGCAGGAGAGGGCAAAAAGTGGGCAAAGTGCTTTCAAGTATTCTAATGAGAATATTCACTTAATGGTCCTATTCCGACCCGAGGATTATTGTGGATGACTTACGAATTTTAATATCGCTGAAGAATACCAACAGGGACCACGTGAAGTGGTTTTCTATCAATATTTCGACGATATCCCATCAAAAATCTGGCATATTCCGCCACGGCGGAAAATGAGTGGATTTGGCGGCTTTTGCTTGAGTATAATCGATGGCGACGTTAAAATCTGGTTGCATGTTGAGTTTATACGGAACATACATCTGGGAGCATAAAAGACCGAGCGTCAGTAACGGAGAGTACATCACCGCCAACGGGATTATATTGCTTTCAAATTAATATTACTGAACGCACCGTCGCCTTTTATTCTTATTCGGGTTAGAGTGCTCGCCGGTCGGAGACTATAACGACTCCATATGGGGAAAGGCATTAGGCATATCAAATAAACCTGCCCTGTATATGAATCCGCTCGATCACATATGTCACATCATGCATGTTGGACTTATATGTATTTGACCTTCTTTCTTGTCTGTCTCGACAGGACTCCGTCTGGCTCGTGATCGCTGTTGAAGTTTGAGGGAACATCATGCCGATGCCTGCAGTTTCCAGCTACGAAAAAAGCTTCCAAAGGGAGCTGACGTTGCCTCAAGCGCTGGTTTCTGGATGTAAAGCCCTCAAGTATGAACATGGAGCTCTCCAGGTCCTCGCGGTCACCATCGGTAGGCAAACCTCAAAGACTTCGCGTTGTCATCGCATTAGCTGATACGAACATTAACATGTTGAAGTCATGTGATACTGTATACTTTTGATATCCACAATGGGAAAAACGAGTTAAATTTTCTAAAATGTAATCTGTGGAAGGTGGTGGTTGATAATCTGTGGAAGGTGGTGGTTGATAATCTGTAAGCTGTGCAAATGGACCAAAACCAGATCGTTTTCCCAAGTGGCGCACGCTTGCAGCTGATGACAACAGAAACCTTCCATTTGTGTTTTGAGAGCAGTGAGGAAATATTATTGATTTTGCAGAATTGGGTTTTTCCGCTACGCTGGAATAAGCTCTAATCTGTGCCTCCTAATTATCGGTTGTTTTCACGAAAGCTGCTGGACTTTCCAGGTGTCGATCCCAATTGCTTTTTCCTCTTCTACACGGATCAGCATCGTAAGTCGGAATGTCTGGACTTGGCTTCGATTCGTGACACTCGGATCGGCGAGAAAAGGTAACACTGGCTTTTCTTTCCTTCCTGGCTTTCTTTACATTGCAAGGCGACTTGCGTGACAGCTAAGTGGTAGTTGTTTGCTAATGCTTTCTCTTTTTTTTCATTAAAAGGGCCAGATTACCACGCGATCCGAAGCTGCTGCAGCTGTGCTTAATCGGCAGCGAGCGGGATATTCCTCTGGAAGAAAAGTGCATGACTCTGGTGGTGGGCAGTTCCTATGTGGACTTGCGCTTCATTAGCTTCATATTTGCCAAACGCGCCGAAGCACACTTTTGGACTAAGGAATTATTCCAGCTGGCTTACAACTTCAAAACATACAACCTCAGTCTGGAGAGGACCCTCTTGAAAATATACACACGCCTAAAAATAACTTCGGCGCCTGAGGTTAGAATCGCCGTCAAGGATATCATTCAGTATTTCTATGCCGATAAGGATGATCGGCGCCGCTGCGAAAAGGCACTCGAAGCACATAAAAATGACCCGATTCTACTGGAAAATTTCCAGTTCAAAGACTTTTTGAGGTTGGTCGCACTTCGATACTTTCCTTTATTCATGCGAATATTTTTTTATATTTCAGTCTTGAATTTCGGTGATGGTGTTTGGGACGTCGGCAGATATGAAGTCACCCAGATCGTTCTCCATGTGGCGCACGCGCTCAGTCCATAACGACGAGAGCGTGCGGCACTTGGGACAACGGTCATGGTGAATGATTTGCTAAGGTCCGTTTTAGTTTTTCATCTCTTTGATGCAGTTCATAATTTGTTGGGTATTCATTTCGCAGGTTATACTCGCAAATAGTTCCGCGTCCCGGGGAAGAGAAGGCCATCGAGCAAGTCTTTACGAGCTTGACTGGTTCGAAGAGTGTCAAGTATTTGACGGATGAACAAGTGAAGGATTTCCTTAATCGGACGCAGCGCGACCCGCGTCTCAATGAAATCCTCCATCCGCATGCCACCGTCGAGGGTGCACGCAAATTGATTGTCGATTTTGAACCGCACGAGTCTATGAAGACGGCCAACCAGCTTTCACAGGCAAGCTCTGGCTTCTATTTCATTAGTACAATGAAGCTTAACGCTGTTATTGAGACATGCACTGGATATTCAATTTTTCATTTTTCCTTCTTGTATGCAGGATGGCCTAATGCGGTACTTGATGAGCGCTGAGAACCTGATCGTCCACCCGTCATACTTCACCATCCACCAGGACATGACCCAGCCTCTTTCCAGTTATTTTATCAAGTATGTACATTATGTAGAAGTTGATGTCTTAATAGAGCATTCTATATGATGGCAACGATGCCAGACTGACAGGCGATCCATGTCTTTCTGGAAGGCAACCATCGTTATGTGCTACGTGAACTGCGAATTGAGTGATGCAGCCGGTCTGTTCCAACTCAATGCGTCCCTCTCACGGACCGGGATTGAGAATGGAAAATGTTGATTTCCCTTCTTGGACAATCTGTTAAAAGTTCCCAAAGCTTTGGGAAAGAAAACACTTGCCGATTGTTAGTGTTCCATTATAAGAATGAAGAAAAAATTGATCGGCATTGAAAGTTGTTTTAACTGCAGACACTTCATAGCGAAGTACACCTTACGTTATTATTAGATTACTTATGACTGTGTTTCTTTCAGTTCATCGCACAACACATACCTTCTGGGCGCTCAAATCAAGGGAAAAAGTAGCGCGGAAATGTACAGACAGGTGCGTCAAAGATTCTTGAAGAGTCTGGAGAGCATGCAGTCTCATGTTGTTCCCTATTGTAGGCCCTGTTATCTGGCTGCCGATGCGTGGAGCTTGATGTATGGGATGGCGAGAACGATGAGCCGATCATCACGCATGGGCGAACTCTAACTGTTCCCATCAGCATCAAGGAAGCTCTCGACGCAATCGCCGACTACGCATTCAAAACTTCGGATTTTCCTCTGATTCTTTCATTAGAAAACCGATGTTCGGCCAGATTACAGGATAAACTAGGTCGCTACCTGAAGTAAGATCTAATACGCATATCTGCAAATAGGACGTCGGCAAATGATTTACCCTGATTGTTATCTCAAGTGGCACATGTTTCCATTGTAATTGGCCGAAAGTGTGCGCCACTTTGGAAAACGATCTGGGCGAAGTCATTTTCCGATGTCTGACATATCTTCAGAAAAGTCTTTTTGTCAACATTCTTTCAGAAATATATTCAGAAAAACAGAATAGCTAACTTCTATGATATTGTTTGTCGCATTCGTCTGTTTGTTTCTTTTTAATGCCATGTTCTTACCGTGCGGTACTATTTTCTCAGACGGGCTTTCGGTCCTGCTCTTCTGGATAAACCCTTGACGACACACGCACTGGAATCCGGTGTTCTTCTCCCTTCTCCAGAGAACCTGAAGAATAGGATTCTGATAAAGAACAAGAAGCGTGCCCCGACAGTAGGTCCCCCGCCTAACGTGTACAAAGACCCAGCAGGAGGTGACCGCCTGACACCGGAACTGGAGGACGTCATGGACGATTCCGACACTGATGAGGAAGCTGCTCCGGACGACAGTCCGGATGTGGAACTAGATGCCAGTGTCACCGCCGTCTCCCAAAGCGGGCAGATGGTTTCTTCGGGCAACCCGATGGTGGAAACCGAACTCAGTGCCTTGGTAAGTGCCATTCATGCTCAATGAGTCGAATGTGTTTCATCTCAACATGGTTTAAGAATGGCAGTAATGTTGTGCATCAATCAACAGGTCAATTACGTGCAACCGACACGATTGGATTCTTTCGAACTAGCCAAGAAACGGAATCGCGCGTATGAATGCGTTAGTCTGGTGGAGGATCGAGCGATGCTTTTACTGAAAAAGGACCCTGTAAACTTTATCGATTTCAACAAGCGGCAGTTGACCAGAATATACCCTAATGGCACGCGCGTGGTAAGTACCTCGCTCTAATGTCCTGAAGACAGATGAAAACCTGTTGCCCATGGGAGTAATTCGCTTTACAGAAGAGCACAAACTTCCTTCCCTTCTTCTATTTTTCTTCCGGATGCCAAATGGTTGCGCTGAACTTCCAGACAGCGGACTTGGGTATGTTGGCTGCATCCGTTCTCCCTGGTCACCATGCTGTAATGTAATAGTATGTTTTGACTGAACGCTAACTGGAAACGTTGCGCTTCATGGTATATACTGTATAAACGACACAAGTGGAGTCGTGATGGGTGAATTAATGAGGTTTCGTTTTAGGAATGCAACTGAACACCGCGATGTTTGAGCAGAATGGGAGGAGTGGATTTCTAATAAAACCGGAGCTAATGAGACGCAAGGACCGCACGTTGGATCCCTTCACGGAATCGCCACTAGACGGGGTGGTACCGGCTGCGTTGACCATTCGAATTCTGTCGGGACTGATGCTTAGCTTCAAACGTATTTCCAGCTTCGTTGAGGTGGACATGTATGGCATTGTTGTTGGTGAGTCTGTAACATAACAGTTTCGGCTTGCAGTTTCGTTGTGCATGCATTTCCCGTACTGTGGCTGGTGAGAATGTGACGAAGGCTACACGCAAGACGAGAAATTATGGTACAGTAAAAATTATGGGACAGACGGAAAGGACGGCAAAATGGAAATTCGACCGTAGAAAAGTTTCGAAAAATGTGTTACTGTGAATCGGTCGCATACGCACGTGCTCCCGCACCGCCGTAGCGAAACGGCCAGTACCATAATTTTTAGTCCTGCGTGTACATTTGGGATAACTCTGGCTGCGTTCTTGTAGATATCGACAAGAAGAATCATCGAACAAAGTCTTGCCCAAACAACGGAATGAATCCACAATATGACCAATCTAATCAGCCTTTCTCCTTCCGGGTCACTCTGCCGGAAATGGCGTACCTTCGCATCTCCGTCCGGGAGGAAAGAACGTCACGTCTTATCGGACACTGTCTTCTTCCCGTTAGTAAAATTAGTCCCGGATACCGGCATGTGGTGTTACGGAATGAAATCGGTCAGACTTTGCCCGCCACTGTCTTCGTGTTCGTAGACGTAAAGGCAAGTCACTGTAACTAATTTCACCCTGTCGTCGGGATAGCTTCAAGCTAATATTTGCTCTCGGTCATAGGATTACGTTCCTTCTTTCCAAATCGATTTGGCCAATGCCCTGGAAAACCCCATATCCTACCAACTGGAACACCACCGGAAAGAGAAACTGGACCGACTGCTCGATCTAACCGAGGACCTCGAAGACCAAGACCCTGCAGTCATTGAGCAAGGTACGCCTTCACCGTGCTCTTCCTATTAACTTTGCTATGACCTCATTAGGTGGTCCGGACACGTTTAGGAATGTGTAGAGTGCTCGTTGATATTTTCGGTGCAGACTGTACTTTATATAGTGGAAGATCTGCGTGGGAATGGGGCACTTGTCACCAGTCATTCCGAGGGGGATATCAACGGTGACCATCGTCCTGAGACACCCATCCTTGCCCGATCGCCCAGAGATCCAGCAGTGGTCAAAGACCCGAGACCTTCTCCACTGGAAAGATTTCGGTCCGAATCTATGTCGGGCGACCGTCCGAAGCCCTTGCCTGGCGTTCCTCCTCCGGGTACTCCGCACGTTCCTAAGCGTGCCTCCATCGTTGCAGAGAACTCGGACGACCGTGCTGTCCAGAATCGTTTGCTCGCAGTTCGCGCACCAAGCATCGAAGAGCTCAAACAACAAAGCAAAGCCCTGAAGAAGATCTGCGTGAAACAAAACAAAGAACTGCTGAAACTTCAGTCCAAGTATGACACCAACGTGAAGCATTTGGAGAGCGCCTACGACAAAGAACAAGGAAGAATGATGGTCGAGCATAACAAGCAAAGAATGGCGTTAGAAAAGATGATAAGTAAAGGAAGTAAGACGGAACGGGACTTGGATACGCTGTTGAAGTCCCATGAAAGCCAGAGGTGGGACTTGTGCAAAAAGCATGCAGAGACGTTAGGTGCGCTGAGGAAAGAGCTGTATGAGAAAGAGTTTGATATTAACATGGGGTACCACGAAGAATTCTATCAGGCGATGGAAGCAGAGATCAAACTGCAGCAGATCGTACTGACTGAACAGCTGAAGAATGCCAGCAAGGTTAACGTTGACGAGATGAAGAACAAGCTGAGCCAAGTGGCGGCGAAAGAAATGGCAGAGCTGAAAGCGCAGAATTTGGACAAGGTCCAGTTCGACCAACGACGGGACGATATAACTCAGAAGAATATCCACCAAGCTGTCGCGATTGCCAAGAAGTATGACGCGTTCTACGAGGAAAGAAAGAAGACGTTGGCGGAGGTAAGAATCGTCATACGGAAATATTTTGGTATAACAACCTATTTCAGCAATGATTTTAATCTTGTAGGAAGTCCAAGTGCTTTTAGGGAGAGTGAAAAGAGAGCGAGCTCATGTCCAGCAGGAGCTCGAAAACAAGTGTGCATCGAAATGTCGCAGTCTGGAGGAAGAGTTGAAAGAGAAGCATTTGTCCGCACAGTGACTTTTTTTATCAAGTTTTTGAGGTTTTAGCGGTCACTAACATTTGATGATCCCCGTCAGCCTTTCAAGGCATTTATGCCATTCCTTGCCGAGATTTTAGGCTTCCGTGGCTGTTATACAGCCTGCAGTTTCTTTGCTTTTACAAGACCTATGTGTTTTATTGGGATGAGTTTGCCGATGTGCGAACCTTACTCGGCGGTGCTGTTGAAACCCTGTGATATTTGTCTGAATACTATGCATGGAGTCTACGAAGAGAATTGAAAGTATTTTGAATTTTATAGGTTTCATATATTGTTCCTGTCTGTAAACTCCCGGACATCTGTATTAAAACATCTAAATTGCCTGCGATCGCTTCGTCGGTTCTGGTCTTGGACGGATCGAAATACCGCACTGTTTGGGCTAGTGCAGCGATTCCACTTCTCGTAACTGGCGCGTTTTTGCTCTTTACGAAAATTTTCCATTACCATAACTGGAAAAAACCATCACGCAAAAAGTCATCTCGGGAGAGGAGCAATCTCCGGACCCATCACGTATTTCTGATTACTGGCTGGAACGAGGAAGTAGAATATACCTCATAACTGTCGTGATTTCTTGTCGAAAGTTCTACATGTATATTCCTCTCATTCGAGTATATATACTTAATTATCATAAATTCACAACGAATACAATAATGAAGAGGTAGCTACAATAATATTTCCGGGTATTCCGTTCAAACCACCATATATTTCAATCAACCGAATGTTGTGTCGCGTTATCGCTCAGGTCGGACGCGGTGCATTTCGCACTTTTCTTAATTTACGTAAAGTCATATAGAAGTCATTACGAGAAGCTATCACGGACTTCCGTCAAGAGCTCCGAAATGAGTGATTCCACTTCTCCTGTCATAACCAACTCGAAATGATCGAAAGTAGAATCACTCGTTACGGAGCTCCTGACGGAGGTCCTTAATGGTTCTCCGTGATGAAGTGGAATCGCTGCATAAGTGTAGAACTTTGTTTGGACATTCGATTTAAGGAGAGAAATTCAGCGAATTGTACTGTTCAACTAGGACTTCCCGGTCCCATCGAGAACAGCTCGCTAGTTTGACCGTGACATTCAATAAGAAGCTTTCATACTCATAATTTGTGCCTTCGGCTGCTGGGTTGCTTCTGGCGGAGTTCACCTATCGGCTTCGTATCTAGTCTCTCGTGTTTTCCATAGCCTGTTGTTTGATACAGCGTGCCGAACAAGGTCGGTGCTGGTTGAGCACGTACATATGGCTGCATGTGATGAGGTGCAAATTTCCTGTTGACTGTAAATGTCACATACACATACGTACAGTTCTCGTATATACACAGAAAACCTGTCCTCTTATGCCTTACGTGCCAACCTCTGAAACATGTGGCAGATCTCAATGAGTATCAGACAGATCTTCGAGATTCTGGGATCTAATTCTTTTGATTTCTTCAAGGATCAACATCTCCAAAACTTCTGTATTGGGACTACGCATCTGTTCCTGGTGGACTACTGTGTGCTTAGAAGCTGCATTGATGGTGCAGGTGGTTACACGCTACACATCCACCACGAGGGTTTATGGATACGACGTAGCAGCTGAATGGAGTTAAGGAGGGACGCCTCGTGTCATGGGTCTCTTTGGAAGGAATGCATCGCCTACGCTGTTACCATTTCACCAGAACTCGAAGCTCAACAATGGATCAGATCTACCCTTGCCGTTCCTAATTACTCGCCGAGG
The DNA here is from genome assembly GCA_001949185.1 of Ramazzottius varieornatus. Classification (NCBI taxonomy): domain Eukaryota; kingdom Metazoa; phylum Tardigrada; class Eutardigrada; order Parachela; family Ramazzottiidae; genus Ramazzottius; species Ramazzottius varieornatus. The sequence goes on along the minus strand of BDGG01000002.1, from coordinate 5,375,501 downwards.
AGCGCGTCTATGTGAGCGGATACTTATCTTAATATTCTGCGCGTTCTTCGTTCTCGTCTTTGGTGCCACACTCTTTTATCTTCCTGACATCTCTAGCACAGTCAACAAAGTCGTAGCGAGAGACTTCCTAGTCCATGACCACTTAGATCACCAACATCCGCAGATCAAGAAACCCCGAAGACCCTTCCCTGTTCTCCGTACAGACAACCCACAAGATGAAACTTCGGAGAATGAGATTCCTTCGGTAGACGTGAAGAAAGCTTCCCTGAGTGAACACTCTCAAACAGGAGAGAGAAATGTGGGAAAGCGACCTCTTCAAGCTCCGTCCCTCTTATCCCAAACTGCTGGTGAGGATGAAACACGGAAAAGAAGACAGAAAGTCGTGCAGGTATGTCAGTGAAGACACATTCATGTAGCAGTGTGTTCCTTCTTGACCTGCATCTGACGTCTCTTGATTCGTTCCAGATGATGAAACATGCGTGGGATGGATACGTCAAGTATGCATGGGGAGCAAACGAACTCCGTCCCGTCAGTAAGCATGCTCACAACCCGTCCATATTTGGAAAGGCCAAGTTCGGAGCCACCATAGTCGATGCAGCGGACACCCTCTATGTTATGGGTCTTCGCGACGAGTTCAACCAAGCGCGAGACTGGATAGTCGAGAATCTCAACGTTTCTCGAAGCGTAAGTTGCACTTTACAGGAAGAAATCGTGTACCTAGTGTTGCACAACCTTGGCATTGCCTTTGATTTGACGTTAATGATGCAGGAAGGTGACGTGTCCGTTTTTGAATTCAACATCCGGTATATCGGCGGTCTTCTGTCCGCCTACGCGCTGTCAGGTGATAAAGTAAGTACTGAGCCTCTAAGGCGTAATTTAACGACCTCAAAGTATATGTTACAAATTGCTGAATCTTCCGTTATGCATTTTTCGTTCATAGATGCTCTTGACCAAAGCCGACGAGATGGCAACCGCAGTACTTCCTGCTTTCGATACACCCACCGGTATTCCCTATGCGATTTTAAACCTGAAAACGTAAGTGCAATGTCTCACGCCAAATATTGAAGCATGTAGAAAGAGAGTCGGTTTCTCCAATTAGGAAAACAATGAAAAACTACAACTGGGCGTCTGGAGCCTCGTCCATACTGTCCGAATTTGGAACATTACACCTCGAATGGGCTTATCTGACAAAGATGACAGGGAAACCCATCTTCCTCGAGAAGGTAGGTAGCGCACAAAGCTGCCGAATCTCTTTCCAACCAATATCGGAATTAGACAAGCTGAATTTTTTTTTCGACATTGCGACGTTGGCAAATAATTTGAACACGATGGTTTACCCAATTGGCACACACTTTCAGTAACAGTCCACTCGTTCGAGATTGATTTTCCTGACCTTTCAGTTTTGAAACCGTCAAATTAGGTAACAGATCTCGAGCGAGGGGACTGTATTAAGATTTAACAATGGAGACGTGCGCCATCCAGGAAAACGATCATGTTCTTTCTCCTTGTCGACGTTCCATTCTACCTGGACGCGATTCTGGACAAAATTGCACAACTTTAATTGTTTCTGTTTTATTTTAGGTTATGAGGATCCGTCAGCATCTGTACAACATAGAGAAGCCCAAAGGACTCTACCCGAACTACATGAGTCCAGAGACCGGAAAGTGGGGTCAACTCCATGTCTCGATGGGTGCATTAGGTGACAGCTTTTACGAGTACCTGTTCAAGATATGGTTGTGGAGTGGCAAGACAGACAGCCAAGCGAAAGAGATGTACGACAAGGCCATGCCAGCCATCGAGCAACACCTTCTTCAAAAGTCCAAAGAGGGTCTCATTTACTTCGGCAACTACCTCAACAACCGAGTGGAGCACAAGATGGAGCATCTTGCTTGCTTCTCCGGCGGACTATACGCACTGTCCGCACCATATGCCACAAACCCTGAACATTACATGACGATCGCAAAGGGACTGACCAATACTTGCCACGAGTCTTACTCGCGAACCCGTACGCATCGCTCTCTGTATTATTTGACGACAGGGCGAAATGGATTGGTGTTCTCTTCTTTGCAGCACTCAAGTTGGGACCAGAGTCTTTCAGATTTTTGCCCGGTGAAGAAGCTCAGACCAAACGCAAGGACGAAAAGGTATACTTGTTACGCCCAGAGACATTCGAGTCCTATTTCGTACTGTGGAGGACCACGAAGGACCCGAAGTACAGAGAATGGGGATGGGAAGCAGTTCAGGTAAACAACGATTCTGACGTGCTTTTTGCGGATGGTTCTCATGTTTGGATTGCTGTGTTAGGCGCTCGAAACGTTTTGCCGAGCTGAAGCTGGTTACTCCGGCATCAAGAACGTCTACGAGGTGAACCCCATGCAGGACGACGTACAGCAAAGCTATTTCTTAGCAGAAACGCTCAAGTACCTTTTCCTGTTGTTTTCGGACGACGACGTCCTCCCGTTGGATCAGTGGGTCTTCAACACAGAAGCCCACCCAGTTCCGGTGTGTCGTGACTTCACCACGTCGCCTTCGTACAGCAGCTCCATTGGAGTAGAGAAAAACACCACCTCTGCAACCACACTCGATCTGGTGTTTTGAAGGGGCCTGAGTTAAGGGCGTTTGATTGTTCGCATTACCGGTCCGATTTTTACTTGATTAGTACTTTTGAGAACTTTTATAGGGTGGATGGTCAACTTCCGGTTCGTTTGAGTTTTTGCTTTCTCTAGTGGTACTCTGAAGATCTTTACTTTGTCACATTTGTACCTCTCAATTTAAATGTCCTTTCTTTCTGCTCCGGTGGTTCACATTTTTCTCGAGCCACAAGTAGCTCTTACAGTGAAAGGCTTATGGTGCAGTACGGTAGTGAATGAATGAAGATGTTCATTGAGAAAACTGTCGATCAAAATTACTGTAAAAAACGCCCTTAGTGCAAAATTCATTAACTCAAACAACAAATTCGAAATAAATATTAACAAGGCAAAGTGAATCTCTTCAGAAACAAATGAAAGAGCCTAGAAACCACGTAGACCATTGTAAACCTTTGGCTTGACGCTATCTTGCTTCAGGATCCTTTTCAAAGCTGGAAGAAGAACGAAGTCATCGTGAGCGTTCGTCAGCAAAACAGGGCAACTTTTCTACTTACTTTCTTTATCCTCGCTGCTAAAAGCTTCTTTAGGAAAGTGGACATCAAAAGTGATGAAGAGAGTGCCAAACTGATCATTATTCTCATAATTCGGCATCCCCTGGTCCTTTTTCTTTATACGAGCACCTGGCCACGTCGTTGTTTCCCTTGAAACTGGCACCTGAAATCAACCACAGAAATGCTGTAGAAAGATGACAGTGGGGAATGAAGTTCTATACGTACAAAATGTCCATCGAGGTGCTTCAGCTGCATTTCGAATCCCGTTAGAGCTTCTTGAAGCGATATGGATACATTACAGTACAGGTCGTTGCCGCGTCTTTCGAACACCGGATGCGGCTTCGTCACTATCCTGACGATGAGATCACCGGGTTCTCCGTCCATGTGAGGTTCGCCTTCAGCCACAAATGTATGCTTCTGGCCATCCTGCATCCCTGCTTCGATTTCTATCTCCAGCAACTTTTCCTCGGTAACATATCTAAAACAAACTTGGCTAAGAATCTTTCTGCTGGGATGTTCGAAGAGGAACTTACTGAATGTTCGGACATTGATCACAAACAGTATTTTGAGTCATTTGGAATCGTCCTGGTCCCATCTGATGTGTAACCATTTCTTGACGACAGTTGCACTTTCGGGTTCCGCTTGCCGGCCTGGCTACGGGCTTATTCCTCACAACCTAAGTGAAAACGGAAAAACATCAGTCAGACTGATTTACGGTTTGTTTCGTTAACGCTTTACCTCGACAAAGTTTCCCGAGTAAAGTTCTTCGAGAGTAACCTCCAGGTCGATCGTAACGTCTGCTCCTTTGGGCGTTTCCTGCTGTCCACGGGCGTTTCCACCGCCGCCGAAAAAGCCAAAGTCCCCGAAAAAGCTGTCCACAAAGACATAATCATCATATTCCGAATAGGAGGTGCGGGTTTCGCGACTGCTACCCAAATGCTTTAGGATGGAGCCTGTACCTGGAAAATGGATCTCCGTGCATTTCATTCTGCTTCATGCCTTCTTCTCCAAATTTGTCGTACTTCTCTCTCTTTTCTGTGTCCGAAAGAACCTGCAGATACTGTCTTGATTGAGCATTTGATATACGAAGATACTTTGTATGGTAGTTTGAGGACAGGAAGAGAACGGTACTAAACAGCGCACATTATACGAACCTCGTAAGCTGCTCCGAGATCTTGGAATTTTTCCTGGGCCTTAGCGTCGCCCTTATTCTTGTCCGGATGCAGATCTTTAGCAAGTTTGCGGTAGGCTTTCTTGATCTGGTTCACATTCGCATTTTTCGACACGCCCAAAATCTTGTAAAAATCCCTCCTACGAAAGACCAAGAGGATATACGGCGGTCAGACGACAAGCACACTCCAGCGTTCCCAAGAACGACAGCGATCTGTAACCCTGATGTCGCTGAAGACGACTGCGTTGGGATAATGGGATGATCGGATGATCTTGCTCTTACCCCGACAAGCAGTCTGCTATGCAGTAGACGAGACATATAAGGCAAACGGAAACATGCGAAGGTATCCTCATGATTACTACGAATCCGTCCCTGGTCCTCACCGACTTTAGCCGTACCTCGGACCTCGGAACCTGAAGAAAAAGAGGAAGATCTCAACCTCCTGTAAGCGAGTGCGAGCAACGCAATCGAGTGAGGAAGAAGACTGATGCTACAGCTAGTATATAGTACGAATACAGTACGTGGCCCGTGCAAGAGTCGAGCGCTTACCTGCGAAAAGGATGAACTGCTTTTATGGATCGAATAATAACGGACAGTTTGCTTTCCTTGTCATCCCACCTTTTATGGTGTTCATGCGACGGTGTTTCGGAAGAGGAGATGGACTTATTCGCTGCGGACGTCAGAACGGAAGCTTCAAGCAGGTAAGCCAGCAGCGGTGTTGAACAGCCTCCGTAACGATTTCCTCCTCCAATAACGTCTTACACCAAACCCCACCACCGTCCAAAAATTCTCCACTGAGGAAGGACAATGGACTTATCCAACAAGCAGTCGTCCCGTTTCCCTGAAGTGTGGCGGTGTCGAGAAAAATGACAGCTCATCAAAATGAGAAACGCAAATGTATGCAGTTTGACTCTACGGAGCACCAGAGGGGCTATGGTGCGCCTTGCCGTGTCTGTCACAGTCCGCCCAGTTTGTGTGTTGGTGCTTTTTCTTGGCCGCAGCTCCTCGCGAAACCATTCCCGTCCAATGATCGAAATATGAATAAATTGGATGTCTTATTCGTACCGACTTGTCCCGCGAAGAACTGTCCGAGTGAACGTAGCCAGTTTACCGTGTGTTTTGAAACTGCGCCGTAGTGCCCAGCAGTTAGCACCCTGGGTCCCGGGCTGATGTGGCCGTATGTGATTGGCAATTTGGCGCCGCCTAGAATGCAGAGCCGCGGATTACAATTGACCTATATTCGCTTCTTCTCTTCAGGAACGATACCATAAGTTAGTGATTTCTAAAAGTTCGTCCCGCTTCCTTCCCTCTGTCAACTTAAAATTTCTCTATGCAGAAAAGATCCATAACTCTTACAACATGACTTATCATATTATGGCTTCTTCGACTGTAGCTCTTTGTTGTTGGCTAACACCGTGCGCCGACAGAGATCATTAATATCCGAATCTTCCAGGTGCTCAATCACTTCTATTCACGACGAGCTCCGAGCTAACAGTAATTTTGGCGAATAAAGATGTCTATGTTCAGCGGCTAAGAACAGATATATTTACACACCACGTCACCAGGCATTACACCACATGCTCTCCCGTATAGGAAACCAATACCAAGCAGACGATCACATGAAAAATCACTTCCGGTCGTTTATGCCTAGCGTGCGCTTCCGAGTTTATTTCGGGAGCCAGAAGATAAAGCGAACACGAGTGGTTTCTCACGTCTTAATGGAAGAGGTCAGACAGGTTCAAATATAGCCCACGAAATTAGCACGTTTTGGAGGCTTATGCAAAGTAGCCGCCCAAGTTCAACGCTGAATAAACTTGAAGTTTATTTAACTAAGTACGTTACAGCTAAATATAAAGGTCTGTTTTCTTTGCCAACAGCTTCTAAAGCCAGAATATCGCAGCGAAGTTCCTGCTTTGCGGAGATAACTATCGCTTCCGGTACCTTTTGCAGCACTGTTTAATTTCCGTATCGTCGAAGCTGTAATAGAAGTTGAGATGACCTTTCTGTGTGCGACAGTGCCAAGAAGACCAGCCTCCATATTTTAAATCCGCGTGCCGGATTTTGGGTGGATCGAATTCTATATTTTGTTTTCAAGTCCAAGATTTCAGGTGGTGACGCTGATAATTTGTGTACAAACGTATTTTACGGTAATGACTGACCTCACAAACCACTGACAGGCATAATTTGCCCATTAACCGTCGTACAGATATCGATTTCTGTGTGGTGGATTCGAAGGGCGTTTCACCGTGATTACGTTTCCACCGATGAATCATGGATCCCTGTCAGTTCGAGCGATCCTGCCGACGTCCGGATATGCGGCATGTTTAAGCTGTTGCATGCCCGGGAAAACTTAATGTACGTACATGTCTCGACCTACGTTGTTGGCCGCATCAGCGATCAGCGATCAGAATCCTCCCTGTTAGGTCTACGATAATGTGCGCAAGACAGCTCCGATAAAACGGATCCGACCGCGTGCTGATCCGCTCTTGTTCTTCCGTATCAGCTTACTCAGAAGGGACCCCACCAGTGCCGAGAAAGAAGGACGTGTGTAGTCACGTCAATGGATGGCGGTGAATGACGCTTACCGGGTCCCAGTGACGTAGGCATTTGTTTAAAAAGCCCGCGTTCCTTCCTTCTCCGATTGACATCCACTTGTTCCTCACTATAAGGCACAGACGTCGACACCAGGCGCAGTTTACTATTTTCTCTTCGGGCATAAAGGAGCCCGACGGAGTTTTTACCGAAATTCGTCGTAGGTTACCTTTATGATCTGCCATTGTTCGTCACTTGAATACGATCGCGAGGACAGTGATCTCATGAGCCGTTAATCCGCCAGGAGTCTTTGATCAGAATCGGTTCTTGTGTCTTTTGTCTATCGGGTTGTGTTGAACGTCCTTACACAACGCAGTCCCATCCGATTTGGCGTGGAACTACAGTACATACGGCTGGCACTTGCGGGATATATATTTATCAGTCATCTGCCTTCATATGTTTAAGCATACGTTCCGCAAAAAGTGGCTCGCGAACTATACGCAGCTCTTGCGCTGCGACAACTGCAGAGTTGGACCCTACACGATCACGTGCGCCGAGGCCACCTGGACCGGCCACTTCCAGTCCTATCCAGCAAACAGGTGAGTCCCGCCGCAGATTCAGTGCTCTTTGGTCTCCTGCTTTTTTTGAACGTTCGCTCTGTGAAAAAGCGCTCTGTGCGTTTGTATGCTGCTGTGATCGTTGCCCAACGAGGCGTGGATTAGCAGAAGCCCCCCTCTTACGCAAGCACGGTTCACCCTCTACGGAATACGTGAAATTTGTGGTTTCCTCCAGTTAGTCATTCGGCGGAATCTGTTACGGAAGCACACGCACACCGCCAGTCGTCACATTCATCGCGGACTGCAAGGAACATGCTAGCTTTCGAAGTGAGTGGTCGCGGCCCAAAAATATTTGACTAACCCAATGCAATATTTTGACACTCCCTTCAAATCAGATCCAGCACTGTCCAAGGCAGAGCTTTTTTTAACTTTTAAGATTCCCTTCATCTTTCGAATTTAAATAACAGCTTTCCAAGCGCACTTGCTTTTTCCAGTTGTTTTTGGGCGTGTCTGAACCTAGTTTAATATTAATCCCTTGAATTTTTACTTGAATTTATTTTAGCCCGCACCAAATTTCTCTCGAATTTGTTTTGATCGAAAATAAATAATGAGAAGCACTGGGACTCTACCCCTTAAAGCTTTTCGTCCCTACACGTCAGAGGTTATTTCCATTGTAGCCTTCCCCATATCGAGTTGGTCGTCCAAGTCACCTGATGAGCTCGTACAGTACGGCTTCGGGAACGAACGATGCTTTTTACTGGGAACATCCCCCATACTCCGACCAGCCGCACCCCTTGTCTCCGTTTGTACCGGCAAACCGTGGAGAGTACCGTCGCTCGTCGTACGCAGGGACTGCCACATCCGCCGACAGCGGTCACGGGTTCTCCACGCCCACTTCCGTCCTACACGAGTCGGATGCGGACCATCTGATGGACAGCATGAGCAGCATGGCCGAATCCCCCATCGAGCCCAGTACTTCGGAGATGAGCGAAACCAACTGGTCACACCACCACCACGTGACTCCCCCACATTCGGCACCACCGGTACCTCGCACCGACCCATTCGATTATTTCCACCATCCCGTCAACCAAGCTACCGCACCGGCATTTCAAGAACTTTATAGCAGCAATGCATCTACTTCGTCTCTGCAAAGAAACTTTTGGTCCCAGTCGTCATTTCGTAGTACAGTAGGCGCCGGGCTCACAACCCACCTTCAAGAGAGTTTTTGGAAAGGTATACTCATTTTCTGCTTCCGATGACTCAAACTCATACGATAGTTTTTATTTCCTGCCTCCTGCAGTGCGATATTGCTTCTCTTGTTGATAATGTCAACCTTTTGCGACAGGTTCCCACGCTTCTGGATCAGGTGATAGCTTGTTGCCACTTCGAAGTACCAGTGGGGGAGAATACCAGGGAGCGTCGGAGGAGCGCCTGTCTCTACCTTGGTCACATGATTCCCTCAAGAAATATACCATACCATCAAAAGTATTTGCCAGCACCTCCACGAGCACCTTGCAAAAGTACCAGACCCTTTCCGGCAACGTGAGTGACAGTTCGTCGGATGCCGGATCCATCTCCAGTCCGGTCATCTCCCCAGGGTACCACTATCCATCCAATACCGGCCAACCTGTCACGCACTTTAATTTCCTCGGACATAATTTGCCCCTTCCTCACAACGCTTTGCACCGTACACGATCCTCTCCCACTACTTTTGGTCGAACCCACGAGAACACAGAACTGACTCCCGGGCAGGTGTGCGCCGTATGCGGCGACCACGCCGCTTGTCAGCATTATGGAGTTCGGACGTGCGAAGGCTGCAAGGGTTTCTTCAAGGTTCGTCGATGGAGTTCCAAATATATGGTTCCCAAATGGACCCATTCTATTGTAGTTTTACTTTGGCAGAGAACCGTGCAGAAGGGTTCGAAGTATGTTTGTCTCGGGAACAAGGACTGCATAGTGGACAAAAAGCGTAGAAACCGCTGCCAGTTCTGCCGGTTCCAGAAATGTCTCAACGTGGGAATGGTGAAAGAAGGTAAACAGCGGAGGAAGCTGCGTAAAGTCAGAGTAGATCTCTAGATCTCAAAGTAAATTAATCCGACTTCCACCTAGACATCGAATGGTGGAGAGAATTCCTTCCCCTTCGAGTAAATTAATCTGGTAAATTTTCTTTAGTGGTTCGTACGGACAGCCTGAAGGGACGAAGAGGTCGCCTACCATCGAAGCCCAAGAATACGAACGATCGCGACGCAATAACCCGAGGAAGCACCACATCTCGCCGAAGCAGCTCGGGGAGTACTTCGTCAACAAAAACAGACCTTATCGGAACTCTCTTGCGGGCTCATCAAGAAAGTCAAGCATTTACGTATTCCGACTACCAGGTGAACGTGATAGAATTTGTATTAATGTTTTGGTAGGATTTGTAGTTGTTGGTCAAAATACTGCGTAAAAAGTCAGATTTTTCACCCATCAGGCTAACTGATCACAACAACGGTTCTCGTTCGGAAACGAGGTTTGAAAAACCGTGTGATTGAAATGTGGTCTGACAAGGGTTATGTACAATTACAGGGCGCGAGCAGCACGATGAAAATTAGCAATCCCCATGATGAAACGGAGCGATTTGTGAATGCATTGACGCATTCAGCGGATGTTATAACTGTTTGGAAGGACTGTATTGCCGGTCTAGAGATCTCACAGGAAGACAGGGATGTATTGATCCAGAGTGCCGCCATGGAAATGATTTCACTGCGCCTATCCTACAGGTGCCATAGCGAGCTTGTTTATCCCTCTAAGTCATCAACGTGTGTCGTGGACGCCTTTACAGGCTGTAACGCGCAACTCCCACACTGCCATTTACGTCAATGCAATTACCAAATGAACGTACACGTTTGTGCTTGCAGGCTACTTACCGAAAGCACGTCAAACAGTACCGCTGGAGAAGACTGCATCCGCTTGTATACGGGTGCGGCCTATCCCAGGGAACTCGTCATCCGCGTCATGGGTTATCCGTGGCTCCTGGAGCTGCAACAGCTTTCCCGATCACTCCGAAGTCTGGACTTGGATACAGTCGGCTTTGCTTGCTTATGCGCCCTGATTCTTCTTCAGGGTACGCATCAAACATTTTCCAAACGAAAAAGGGGATGTCGACGAATAAATTCACCTACAGTACATCGTTTTTCCCAAGTGGCGCACGTTCTCGTTGTCGTCGGCCGAAAGCGTGCGCCACTTGAGGAAACGATTTGGCTGGATGCCGACTTCCCAAATCATCACCCACTTCACACTATATTTTCCTAATAACCGCTTGGTTTTCTGTAGATCGTCCTCCGCTCACCAATAATGCACCCGTCCTCAATATGCAAACCAAAGTTCTCAATGTTCTGCGTGAACATGCAATTCAGACTGCTCAAAGTATGCACAACTGGTTTCCCCGTATTATGGAGATACTCCAGGATTGCCGTACTGCGGGGCAAAATACTCGACTTCGCATCGGCGGCTATTTGCAGTCCCAAGGTTCCTCGGTTAAATTTCCCAGTTCCCTTCTACGATACATTCGAACACCCGAGACTATTTGAACAACTTTAAAATCCCTATCATTTCGAACAGAATTTGACTACGTGTGTGAATTTGTACCCTAGGGCATAGATATTATTTACCGTATGCCCTCCTATGCCCTAGGGTACAAACGCACGCACAGTCAAATTCTGCCCGAAATGATCGGGATTTTGAAGTATTGGTTTATTTCTGAGATAATCTGGTTTTATGAAAATGTACACAAAGTTTTTGGTCACTATCCCTCCGCACGCGAACACTTCCTTGTAGGTGTTTTCGATCTTGCCTTTATGTCTATAAAGATGCACCCACGCAATGGTATCGTTCTACTGTACTGTATGCAACTTCATTCTAGCTTGTATTTATTCCAAGCGCTTTTGAGAGCAGTCCGAGCGATCTTTCCCCATGTGAGCAAGAAACCAAATGTTGGCTCCAGACTTCACGGATACGGGAACCCATGAAAACACACAAATTTTCGGACCTACATCTTTGTAAAAGCGAAATCTGCATTATCGATACTTGAGCAGCTACTTCATCCCACAGAGATGATCTGCCATCGTTTCCTGCGGTATTACACTCAGAACGTTTGAAGAATTCTTGTGCGGTTTCAAAGCTCAAAGTAACTGTTAGAGATCCTTCTCCCACAGTTCTCTTTTTCCGAAAGCTCTTTTCGGCTTCCTTACGTGCATCTGCTTGTGACAAGTCAGGTTTCCTCTGGACTTGAATTTCTTGCCTCACACATCACAGTCCAACAAACGATTGAACATGGTTTGTACGCAGTTATATTTCGATACATCCAATATCAGATAACTGAGGGCTCACATACTGGTAAATGCATTGGACTAGATCAGCATTTCCAAGTGGCGCACGCTTTCGACCATTAACAATTAAAATGTGCGCCACCTGAGATAACGATCTAGTTCAGTTCAATTGCTGACGTCCCGTATCACCCTTATCACGTTAGAGCTGCTACATAAGGATTCGCTGAGCAGTGATTCGTTGTTAGAGATGGCGGTCTCGTAACCCGGCAAGCTGCGACAGGTAGTGGTGTCGATGGTCTTCTCGAATATATTGGAGTATCGAGGTCCATTCCGGCATTTCAGCGGGCAAAGCTGGCAAAGATAACTGCCGTTAGAACGTAGGCTTCCGCAATATGAAGACGAAGTTGCACGTTGGCAGATCGGACAGCCGAACTTTTCTTTGTCTCTGGAATGCTGAAATATAGCGACCACATGAGCTACGGTATATGTGAGGACACAGCACGAGATACCGAAATCTATTCACTTTCTTACATTATGTGTAACGTCTCGCCGCAGGTTGGCATGTACAAGGGCATGCAGTGGTAGGAGACAAGTCTTAGCGAGCGGAATACTTGTGTCTTTCACGCAGGAGGGGAATTTCTGGCGAATGAGATATGCGAACGTCTCGCTTTCGGCTCTTTGGGTACGCCACTTTCGATGGGCTATTTACTTCCTCATTTACTTTGTTCGTCGATCTTATCTCGGTATCTGACGACATCTTTTACATCATTTGAGCATCTTTTGCATCATTTGAGCAAACCACAGGATGAATCAAACATGTAACGAATAGAATTAATGAAGTGAATATGCCTACCTGTGGGGAATATCCAACGCACGGTTCCTCACCAGTCCCTTCGCAGTGACGAAGTACACCAACTGCCCATCATGTTTGCCATATTTTCCTCGTCGGAAAATCGCATGAACTAGATCCAGTTGGAGTGGTGGTCAGATTTGAGAAAATAACAGAGTACGACATCGGTGCTGTAAACGATGCCGAAACCGCGGGTGAACCGGAAGTGGAGTCATCTGTTCTGCACAACATTTCCGGCCACTGGTCCAAAGATGGTATTCTCCAGGAATGACAGACCCGCAAAGACGCTTTAGCCGTGCTTTACCATCCCTAAACGTTTCAGACAGAATAGCAGGTTGATAGGTGTTCGTCTAGAGCAGGGCGTTAATTGAGAAGCAATTTTTCGCATTTATGAACAAAACAACCCTCTTTATCCTGCATTCTCAGCTGCTTTGGCAGAGATTTGAACGCTCGCGGAAGGAGTTCCTGATCAGCAACGTAAGTCCCTGAATACGACAAGCATGGTCCATCTTCCTCATCGTGACAGAAGGCATAACCTGGAACCGAAACAGCTTGAAACAACGGGTAATGTACAAGCGATAAGTGGCTGTCACGCCTCGTTAGAAGTTTCCTACGGTGACACGGTCATCCCGATCCACGCCGTTTCCGTGTCTGAACGCCATCCTCCTCGGATTCTGTCTCGGGGATTAGACTTCGGTCCCACGACCCACTTCGTGCTGCAGTATTGGGAGATGTCGATGAAAATCTGGTAAAGAAACGTGAAATTTGGTAGAAGCGCAGAGCGCTACCAGCGATGGACGGGAGATTTACTCAGGGAATTATCCAAAACACAAAACGGCTTCGCAACATCAAGTGCAGCCCAATCAGTCAATCGATATTTTTCATATAAAAATTCCGTTTGGAATGTCGTTCGAACACCGGGTCTCCTGTTCGAAAGGTAAGATTTGCGCACTGATAATAAAGTTTCCCTGTTGTACCGGTTCTTGTCAGGTCGTAAGTGACAGTTCCGTAATCTTGGATATTAGGGCTTAGCCGCTGAGTAAATCACCCGTCCACCGCTGAGCGCTCCAGGTTGGACATGACTCACTCCATTCCAATAATTGTGGAATAGGCATTGATTTGTTGATTAGGGCTATACGAAAGGCTCGATCGAGTTTACCGCAAACTGATTACAGCTCCCACACCAGGACAGTTATTCACAAACCGGATTAGTGGATTACCAGAAACTGGATTCAAGTTTTTCTGAGTTTTCAGTTTGCTCCTGTTTAGTTGATGTTTATGGGACGAAGAATTTAGGTGTCACTGTTGATAGTTATTCCAATCTTGTGCCGGATATAAGGTGGATGGACGATGAAAGGAAACTAGGTACGTATCGCCAGGAAGGAGGAGGACTACCTATGGACATGTAAGGCTGCCCGGAAGTCGCGACGTCGGATTTGCCAGTATCTGAGGTAAGATTCCAAATCCTAACTTTCCATTCTGCAGGATTTTCCAAGAAGTAGGTAGTAATAGCTCGCCACATCTGGTCGGTGTGAACGTACCATGCCCGAGGTCAAGAAGGCTCGACACGACAACTTGCGCTTGGTTCGGTATTACAGTATATGCCATTCTCCAGACTATAGAGTCGATTCCCTGGACACCTGCGTTTGTGTTATCTGCCTTGGTCCTCCTCGCAGTGCCTGCAAGCGATGAACGGACGGGAAGGCTCATCCCTCCATGCATTATTCGGTGTGAAGTGCATTATCTGTGCGTTTTCTGTGTTATGTCAAGGTTCGACCAGTCTTCGGAATGGGCCCACACGATCCATATATTTGTTGATTGCATAACAGGCGCAATGCGTCATGTGTACCCAGGTTCCTGACTTGGTTCTAAGACTTGGACTTCTGGCAGGAGCCCGCATTAGCCTTAAGTGGTTGTATCAGGTACTACAGGAGACGATAGCTTATAGAACTGTTCCAGGAACGATGTCTGGTGGACTTGCAGTGTATGTCTGACTCGTGAAACTGTTGTGTACAATATGCGTTTGAGTTTCGGTGAAGACTTTCCTTGAAAATCGTCCCGAGGGACCAGAATATGCGCTCGTAGCGGGAAGCCACAGCATGTTACAAGATGTTCGGTCTTGTTTGGCACCAGCATCTGCACGGTTGAAGAGGTGAATGTTTCACTAGAGACAAATTATGAAGCGAGCAACCATGCGGAACTCTAGAACGAGCCCGGGCAACTTTTAATAATACGGTATCGACTGCGTGGTTTGAAAAACATGTTACAGTGTTGCCTTTCGACAGTATTGAACGCCGCAGACATGAGACCCCGAGAAAGCCGCGCCGAACTTCCTTCCCCTGTCGAACAGAAGACGCTTACTCGGTGAACATCGACATGTCTCAAAGAATGAAATGTCTTTGCGCAGATGGCAGCCATTTTCTGTCAAGCTGACTGTATACATAGGCTCTAAGGTGTTCCTTGCAATGCAAGAACCGAAGATGTTCGAAGTGCGTACCACGTTCTCCAAGAATTAGGCTGACGAGTCTATCATATTTTTGAGCTCATGTAATTACATGTGCAACGTATTCGCTTTCTTCAACCAGCAACTCATGACAACTACATTTCTCAGTGACGTTCGTAGACGATGAGGTCTTGGTTACCAAGAACTGCCGTCCCGCTGCCATCGATTGATTTTCTGAGATGCGACAGTGTCTCGGCTGGATCCGAGCATTTTCTACCAAGGCAGACGCGTTTCTTTGTTCGCAAGACTCGTCGTCTACGAGCGACTGCTTCTTCACTTCCATTCTGTAGGATTCCTGCTCGATGCGAGGCGTGCTACGTAGACAAAGTACATTTTACGCTGACGTACGTGAGAAGATCGATGTTACAGCGCACATAGATCGAATAGTTCCACATTCAGCTGTCATAGATCGAACAGTCCCACATTCAGTTTCATAGATCGAACAGTCCCACATTCAGTTTCATAGATCGAAGAGTCCCACATTCAGTCTTCCGAAAAAGGGTTCCGAGTTCGGCAAACCCTTCACGTGTTTTTATTGATGATTTTTTTCTTGGGTTCTATGTGTTATGTGTTGCGTATTTTGATCGTCAAACCGGAGGAAGAACGCGGTGATCAGAAGTCAACTTGGCACATGCCGCCTTTGAGATTGTAGTCGTTCATTATCGATTGAATAATAAGCTGAGGCTAGAGTCTGTCGAGACGGAGTGTTCAATGTCTATTTTGTGATATCGTGCTGTATGAACAAGACTTGCGAAGGTAACGATGACTGTATAACTTGCTTCTTGTATTCGCGCTACACTGTCTGGGTAGCAGACAACGCGATCTCGGGTACAGTCCGGAACTCTTTCTCTGCTTGTCGGCGCTTGTGTTGAGCATCTTCTTTCTGTTGCATGCGTTAACGCGATTATATACCCAGTTATCACTTATCTTTGACAACCTAGATCACCTTTGACATCGGCAACATATACTGTGCTGTATGGTCGAGGTACTTGATGCTGAGCTGTTGAAATACGAGCTGATGTAGGTGGGGAAGTACCCAAAGTACTGTACTAGAAAATGTGTCAGCGTAGGTGAGTGTGTTTCTGTGCTGGAAAAAGTGGCCGAGGTATGTTTGCGCGGATAAATGGAGAAAATGGTATCTCCTACCGGGGTGAAAGGGCCTTTTCTTTGTGTTACATGTCTGGTTATATGCTTTGGCTGTAAACATTGGCGGGTGCTTAGTGCAGCTAGAGTAGAGCTTGTAGACTCGAGCGAGCTGTTGAATGTTTGCTTACGTGGAAAGGCTCGTCGATCGTTCAAGCGCTTTCGCCGTCTTGTCTGGTCTAACACTGGCATTATGAGCATTACTCAGCTCGATATATCGAATGTCCTTCCGGATCCGTTCATGGGTAAACTTTAAAGGCTGGCTGCTTCATACGTCATCTATGCGTGCATGTCTGTGGCTTGTGGGGTTTATTTCGTAGAACCCATGGGTGCATGCATAGTGCCAGCCGCGCAGAGTGATTTCCTTCCGTTGTCGACGCATCACACGCTGGATTTCGGAGGTCTCCGACCAACTCGTGGCGGCGGCATGGAATATTAACAAGAGCTCATATTGATGTGTTGCAGGCTGATCTGCGGGACTGAAGCTGAAGGAAGAGCCCGTTGCATATGTGTGGCGCGAAAGATATTCGCTCCATCTTCTTCCAGTTAATTATTGTAAGCGCCATCGGAAATAACTTCTCGGCTGTAGAGCGAGGCGACAAGTGACAGACTATTTGGCGCTGGCAGTGCTAACTAGCATTTACAGCATTTGAACTTGAAGAAGCACAAGAAGTCTCTGCCGATGGAAGTTTGCAGTCGATCGAGGTTGGTATCGACGGCTGGACCAAGAGCTGTTACTGCAGCCGCTGCCACATTGGCGAGTGGACCAACTGCCTGTCATCATCAAAGCCGCAGGACATCCATCAACATGCACCGCTCATCCTGACTGACTTGACTACAGCCAAATGGCCGACCAACCCTCATCCCATTTTCAGCCACATCTCTTGCTCTCTCATGCTGGTACGTCAAGTCCTGATAGTCATATGAACCGTTTCGTAATGTTCAAAAAGGCATTTGAAGCTTCGTGTATCCAGCTAGAGGACGTTCATATTTCGGCATATGTCTGATATTCCGGTGATGCATCTACGAATACTCTCATTGGTCTTGCTATGTAGAGCCTTCCATGGACTTACAGTCGGACATGGCTGGCGAAGGCAGCTCGACCATCTCCGAGTCTTCGTCGGTCTCTCCCAGCTTGTCCAGTGCTTCCACATCAAACTCATCGTTTCCGTTCGCGGCGACCTCCTCGGTGAACTCACTCACCTCCGAGACGAGAACCAGCGAGTCATCTGATGATGACAAGAGGTATCTACCCATCTTGAATGCTTCGACGGGCTTGTCGTCGGCCGTTCGAAGCGGTTTGACAAGTCGAGGAGCCGAAGGACAAAGAAGAATGGGACATGCTCATCAGAGCTTACGAACACCGTAGGTTCTTTCGCTGTCTTTTTGTCATGCGTTAGTGTTGTCATTGAAGGAAAGTATGATCGGTAAATGCAGGATACAGTATTGAGCGTGATACAGTGAGGTGAAACACGTTTGATGAAAGTTTTGATAGATACAGGCTTGTACTGTAATGATGGGGCTGTTGAAAATTATACACTTTGGTAGTTGGAGCTCTTTCTTTGACCGATTGGATATTATGTTTAATGGGTCTTTATATCGGTCAAATTCGCAATCAAAATTCTAAAGGGAAGGAGCAATGTGTGATTAGCGAGTGGTGGCTTGCCTCGCTTTTCCATTGATATGCAGAAAATTACCAGTCATAAATTATGACGTTCCTAGCCGAGTCAGGCAAGCACCACACCGAGATAAGTCAACACAAATTACCCGGCGCACCTTTCGAACTTCTCTTGTAACGCACCACCGCCACTGGCCGTACAACCATAAATCAGTCTTTGTATACCTATCACCTGATCATGAGACTTCATCGAATACTGCTGGAAGGAATTTTCTACTTTACAATAATTTTCTATTTTTCTTCTGTATCTACAGGCGAACTGGACAAAGTGGCGTAAAGGCTCAGAAAATGGATGTTCCGTGTACGATACGTTTGTTAGACGGTGAAGAGCGCGGTCTACCGCCTGCGCGCTTTGAGGAATACACTAATTTCCGGTTACGGACTGTCAACATGAGCAACACAATCGAGGCGCCACCGAACCGCACCGTCGACTATAACGTCTGCGAAAACTACTTTGCTCATGGTCATCGCTGTCTGGGCGACGCTTTCGAAGCCTGTCAGATGCCGCCACCCTACCGATCTCAAGCCGGAAGTACTGCCGTTCCCCCAAAGAAGGGCTCGAGTGATTCAACGTCTTCCTCCAAAAGCAGCAAAATCAAAGAAGTAAGGCAGTCCTTATCTTGCATATCACTGAAGAAAACATCATTCTCAAAAAAAGTTTCTGATACTGTATTAAAACACGTCACACACAGGTGCAAGGTCATTGTCTAGAGTGGCGCACGTTCCGATTATGATTGACTGGAAGGGCGCGCCACTCAGGATAACCGTCTTGTACATTCCATTTTCCCGTCTCCCAGATATGATGAATTCGATAATGCAAAATCAGTGTTACTGAGATGTTTTTTTCAGGTGGTGAAGTCATTGGTGGGTTTCGTGGCGACAGCAACGTCACGACCAAGTGCCAGACGGATGAAGGACACCAAGTGCAAAGGTCGATCTTCAAGCTGCTCCAACGACCTGTGTGCTGAGGGCAGTGAAGGGCACAACAGGGCAAAGTCCAAGACATTACGCGAGTCTCCGGCACGCTTACGCGAGTCCTTGGCAAGAAACGTGGTCGTTAGCCAGTCCTTTAGCGAAGCTCCTCCGACCTACGACACTGTGATGAAGGATCAGAAGCCTGGTGCGGCTGAAGACAGGTCAAAGAGATCGTGAACTCGCAAGTTGGAGGTTCGTCGATTCGCTTTGGTTCTGACTGTTCTTGCAAACTTAAGGTTTTCCGGTCCGAAAACTGAAACGTGGGCAACCAGAATGCAACCACATCGTTTTCGCAACTAGCGGGCGTTTTCAGCCAGTAACAATAAAACTGTGCGCCACTTGAGTAGGCGATTTAGTTCAGTTCGGTTGCCCACGTCCCAACTGTTTTTCACGAAATGTTTTCAGAAGTCTATTGTTTCAGGTTGGATGGGTTCTTGTGTCGCGGACGGATGTTTTTCATCATTTGACTTTTCCAAGATTTACGTATACATCGGCCAAAGGATACTGCTTCCATGTGATGCTGACAGACATTAGTTTTCACGACTGGCGCAAAGATTTTACTACACTACGGTGACGTTTAGGGCTTTTATTCAAAGCATATGTGTGTCTTCTGGTTTTAAACGATTAGTCGGACCTGCTGATCTAGCTATTCTTGCTGCTGATTCTGCACATGTATCTTGCCGACCTGTAGTCTAGGGGAAGCTGCGGTGTTGGCTCTCCAGTCTACAGCGGTGAAACTGATCTCCTTCCTTTGCACGCTTGTGCGCGTCATTTTGTGCTTTAACTCTTTCATCCGATGTTTTCTGAAGCCTCACTTAACTTGTCAAGTTGGGGGCTGGCTTGCTTGTATTCTGGACAGCAGGGCTTTCCGTTTTGAGATTTGGATAGTTGGTGTTAATTTTTGACCAGTGTGATTTGTTGGGATCTGCGAATGACGACACGGCACACACACACACATACACACAAAGAGAGAAGAGAAACATGAACCTGGTGCTCGCTCGCTGTGGCTACACTCCTCGCTAAGCTTACCTGTGATGCTGAGAATCGTGGTTCGGGAAAGACATTTGGGTATGAACGTGAAAGACTTGGAACGCGGAAGGAAATTTGATGGAAAGAAACCAACGAAGCATTTCTTCAACGTTGCCTCTTGAAACTACTTCGAAGAATGCTACCAAAGAAACAAATGGACGGTGTGGAATGATAAGGACGATGGATGGTGAAACGATGTTGATAGGATGGAACCCGAAATGAACGTGGACCATTTCCTGCAGATGACTTTTATTTGAGTGGACACTTGAATCTTTTTTATCGTATTGTTATCGGATGTGACAAGTCATCTGGCAGTGTTATGGCTTTCTAATTACACAGACGTCTTGAACATTTATCGCGACTGTGTAATTGTAAAGAGAAAGTTGAACTTGTTCAGTGTACTGTGGTCTTGTTCTACTTCCTCTCCTCAAAACGGTGTCGCTGTGTCGAAAAAAATCTGTAAAGCTATGTCACCTTTCAGCAGTACTCGTAAAAATTTCTAATCACGTGAGAAAGAAATGGCGAAGTTTTGGTCCCATCGTTATGTATGGGGGGACATTTGCAAGTGTCTGCAGGCAGAGTGGATTAGATGGTCGCCGGAAGTGATCCGATCGCGGCGTGTCTTTAGGAGCTGGGAGTGCGGCGTGCCTAGACTCTGATACTGCACTGGGATCTTGTAGGCTTCCGCAAGTCGGTGTTGCGGGCTACCGATGGATCATGTCTCACGGAACTATGCGGTGAGATGACGCCGTGCCGGTATTCCACGGTTCATCTACTGTAGTCTTTGCCGTGGATCAGTCACGATGGGCGGTGCATTTTCGTTGATGTCCCGGTTTCGACAGCCACCCCACCATCTCGATTGACTACATGCAGTTTCATCGGGTGTTCTCTGGATCATGATCAAATTCTGGATCAAGGTACTGTACAGTATGCGGGCTGACAGCTCGTGGAGTTCGGCTAGCGGACGTTTTCAAGATGGCGCACAGACGGCGATGGAAACCCTTTACGTATATCTATCTAAGAATTGCTTTATATCAGAAACGTTCATCCATATATCAATCTGCAACATGATCATGAAAGAACCTCTTGCCAAAGGCTCTTGATGACAACGCCGTTTGCATATGACACGGGCATGACGGGACACCGACAACGCCATCTGCGGTTGGGAATCGTACAGTCTGAGTGTGAAAGGCATTGGCATGCAATCTCTCTTAGTTTCAAGACATCTGGAAGACCAAGAACCCAAACCGACGTTAAGCAGAAGCAAAGCTCTAAGACATAGCCTCACATAATCCTGTATATCGTCTCTCTGTGAGGTCGCAACTTTGATTTTCCTGTGTACTTATAGCATGTTATCTTATCGTCCGAGATGTACGGTATCGATTCAGATGACCGGAAGAGCGAGGTCGGTGCGACGTGGAAAGGCCCCGGTTGGCCCGGCCGAGCTGCGAAAACCTGCTCACCATTTCTTCAAACTGAGAAGGAGCCGTCTCCATTATTCTCCGCTTACAATGGCGTTTTTTGCTGCACGGCGCTACTTCAAGTTCGTCCATTGTTTCATACAGGCAAACCTTTCAGGTCGCTCGCTCTGAAAAACAGCAGGGGTGCTCCCGCGGTCATGTTTGACTGTGCCATCATAACTTTGATACTCGTCATCCGACCATCAATCGTCGTCGTTTGTGACATTCAATTAGCTTGATCCTTTGAAATTTTCGGCTTCCCGGGTTGTTTTCCATTGTCGCCACCTTTTTCGGAAAAAATATCGATAAGCTTTTCTACGATGATTGAGTTCAAACGTTTGCAGAGTCGCCAGCTTGCTTTATGGCCAGTGGAACAACGATTGTTCGACCAAACATGTTGAAACTAAGCTCTGTTTCATCTACCGATGGGTGGTACTTTTAGCCTCCTGGCCAACCCATCCAACATTTTTTATGGATTATTTTACGGCCATAGATTTCAGTTCGCGAGGCGGGTCAACTTGGCCGTTTTAAAAAGTTAAGATCAGCTCTTGATCATCCCGCTACGAGGAAGATCAACTGATAGGATCTCTGATCCTCAGTATGTACGATCCTCCACACAGTCGTACGCGTGA
>BDGG01000002.1:5326214-5353475 GCA_001949185.1 Ramazzottius varieornatus | reverse complement strand
TACCCGGGATGAATTCACGCGTACGACTGTGTGGAGGATCGTACATACTGGGGATCAGAGATCATATCAGTTGATCTTCGCCCGTAGCGGGATGATCAAGAGCTGATCTTAACTTTCTAAAACGGCCAAGTTGACCCGCCTCGCGAACTAAGAGCTATGGCCGTAAAAGAATCCATAAAAAATATTGGATGGCTTGGTTGCCAGGATGCTAAAAGTACCACCCATCGGTAGATGAAACAGAGCTTAGGACGAAGACTTCGTTGAGGCTGGTTGTTTTCATGCTTCCAGTTCCTGATGTCAAATCTTTTGCCAAACAGTATATGTCAAAAACTATCGATGGCTTGCAATGTCTGTCACAAACGGGCCTTTCTACGTCAGGCTCCCAACTCAGATTCAAACGTGCATACAAATTAACTGGCCTCACGTAAACAGATAAATCCTCGTGCAATAATGTCAAAAGTTTGTGGCAGTTGCTAAAGACGGATGATTGCTTTGGTAAGTCTTTTGACTACGTGGAACCTTAATGAGATGGAAATCCGTGGCGGTGTTGCCTTCGTGATAAGAAACTTGACGGTTTCATCAGTGCGCTGCACGCAACCTTCAATGAAAACTGGCTTCCCACTAATGTCAGGTAAAGAATGAACTCCCGGTGTGAAACAAACATTTTGTCGCCTTTTCTGTGTTTGGCTGTAAACCAGACTCTTGAACCTTTGTCTGCTTTCTCCAAGTTAATTAGCAGTAATCCTGTGTGGATTCTATTTTGGGTAAGGTTTATACATATGATCATACAGGTGGCACCACATGTAAAACTCTTAATCACACATCCGAGTAAACGCTACAGTTGCTGATCCAGTTGCCGTAACGGTGAAATTTTTTATCATGATCTATGTTTTGAATTGGATAAAACAGCTGTCGAGATGTTTTTGCGGTATGGAGCAGTGCATGGCCGGTGAAGACCCACTGTGGCCGAACCTCTGGCTGAACGAAGCGAGATTGTCCACATCAGCCCAGCAATTAATTAGGCGCTCTCGCCGGTATGCAGTGATAACATCCAAAGTACCACTTAAACTATCATTCATCGCTCAAAGTCGGAATTTCATTAAAGCGTGTTACACTCTCTGTTCGAGTGCGGCTGTGTTCTATTGCCGCATCGCCATCGAAGTAAATCCCGAATGGCGGCCAGCGCGCTCGCAGATATCTGACTGATATTCGCGGCGTCTTTCTTTCCGGCGAACGACGTGGCACATAGCTTGTAGACATTAATTAGTGGCTCTTGTCAAGCCCCAGTGGCCTTTGATGGAGTTCGTGCGACTTTGAAGCCGCCGTTGTTCCCGGCTAATTTATTTGTTTTCAGGCGCTTTATTGCTGATCATTTCGATGATTAAGATACCGGTACCAGAATACATTTCGGTATATCGTGATCACTCGTCGACAGAATTATTTCCGTGTCGAGTACTCTAAACCGTCCTTCCAGCCGTGCATTCAGATTCGAGCGATACGAAGAACATTACGTACATCTCGTGAAAGGATAATTAAATCCTTTGAACGTGAAAACAAGTGATTGCATCAGCGGAGGAATTTTGTAAGCTACGAATGGCTCGCAGATCGTCAGATAGTAAGGCGGTAAATGAAGAGCCTTAAAAGTCATCTCGACATCTTGCTTTTCCGACGCTTAAAGATCGTCATGGCAAGATATGAAAGACGGAAGAATCCTGCTTCAAGTCAACAAACTCGCGCAAGAAGTCGGTTCACCTGTCGGGAAGACAGCGCGGTTAGGGTTCGGATCCCTCATTGCCGCATGCTTGCTGTTTCGACATCCGGTCCATTCTGGACTGATGGTCTTCTCGATGGCGCCTTCTTGACCAATGGACCAATATGCGCCCTCAACGGGGACCAACCTTTACTTTCAGTTTACTTCGCACTTCCCGCTCTTTCAAGCGTTTCCTTGAGAGTTTCTTCGAAACTCGAACAGGAAGCCTCGATGAGACTTTAACAGGAGATCGTCACGTTGCAGCCGAAGGACCGCGTCGACTCTAGCGGGTCCACTGTGAACTGTAAATCAAATGAGGAGCTGAAACTTTTTTTAAGGGCCCTTTATCGTTGTCGAAACTGACGAGCGTTATTAAGCTGAACTTTTTCGGTGGCACGAAAGAGATGATCGATGTCATGTTGCTCGTCTATGCACACACAGCTGGAGCTCGCAGTTTGTACCTAGCGGTGTATTTTGAAATTAGCTGTTCCGCAAGAACCATCGCATCTCTCTAGCTTTGCTAAAGTTCATTCTGACTGAAACGCTGGTGGAAGCCATGGGTGGTGCATAGTTGAAGGGTGGTCCTTATTTTCTGGTACATATGATTGGATTAAGGAGTAATATCGAGTATTCGTCTGGCATGATGACGAACGCAACGCCGGCCAATGATTGGACTGTCAGTCGGCGCTTCGACGATGCTCTTTCACTATACAGACAAGTTTTCCTCCTTCCGGTTAGATCCAACTAAGCAGCTGCAACCACACCATCATTGCTTTTGGAGTACATACAGACGGAGGCCTTTTGTGACGCTAGCTCCGTACAGCTGCGCGAGTTAGTGAGGCAGAGAGCTCAACGGCAATGATCGGTAGCCAAGAATACGATCGGACTTTATATGCCGCTCGCTTGCATGCTCTCGATGGCCAAACTATTACTCGTAAAGGTCCTATAGTTACTGTGAGAATTGTTGGCTCAACAGCGAAACAGGTTGGTGCATTGATAATTCACTTTTTGCCGTACTTGTATAAGGAGGTCTCTGACGACGAAATGTGCGAAAGTGTATCCTTTAATATTGGCCGAATATAAAGCATATGTGTATTTATTATACGACGGCGTGTAAAGTTGTGACTATACAACAACACAATGTTTTAATATTCAGTTTGCATTTGAAATGAGCGGTTCTGTCTGGTTTGTGGCTGTGGTCTCCATCATCGCTCGATCGAGCTAACTTTGCCATCCTTAACCAAAGGTTGGAATTTGCATTGGAGATTTTCCTCCTTCAGCCTGTTTTCCATACCACAGTCGATATCATAACACACGCGCCTTTATCCAATTCTTCCTGGTCTATTATTTATGCTGGTTTCTACATATGCTATGGCCTCGGCGGCCGGATCTCCTGCAGGCACTGGCTACATGTCCAACGTCAACTCTACCCGGAATAATTACAACATCTCACCCACCCCCGAAATGAAATACTCCACCTTTCTGTCATCTTCCTCACATTCCCAACAAAATCCTAATGGTCATCATTATGCTCCTTATCCCTCCATGCCCTGGATGAACGACCCTAGTTTACAATGGTCAATGAATATGTCGGGTGCGAATTGTGGCGGGGACATGTATGCAGGTCGTAATGGTCACGCACTGGCAGCGGCCCAGTACTGGCCCGGTAATTTTTCTTCGGTGGCCGCCACGACAACTACACCCAATATTAGCTCGTCTAATTCCCCGCAAACTGGTCACATCTCCCATGTGGTCAACATTCCGCAACATTGTTATCCCAATCATCCGCAGGCTACTGCAGCAGCCTACCTTCAACATCCCGCGCAGCAGAGCCATCAGTCATTGCACCAACAAGCCACATCTGCGCCATGCAACTCTCCGCCTTCTTTAGGCCATTATGTAAATGCAAATTATGGCCATAATATTATGCATCATCCCAGTGAGAGCACCTCGCCTAATTTAGTAGGCTGTGAGTTGATTAATCGGACAGACGGATCGCTATCATCGGGTGAAGAGGAGCACTGTAATGGCGACGGAAGTCCCAGTGTCCTTGCCACCGCGGACCTCGAACAGTTCGCCAAGCAATTCAAACAACGGAGAATTAAACTCGGTAAGCACAGGGCTTCAGCATCCCTCACCAATTTTCCAGGGTCCCAATAAGCCTTTCTGAAAGTCACACACAGAGCTCGGATAATATTTCGGAATGTCATGGACATAAAACCAGTCATAATAAATTCTACATTCGGCTTTTCATGATCTCTTGATTGAAATGCATCTTTTCCTTGTTCAAAAATGCGCTTTGCATTATTCATACTCCCGAGTTTTGAATACGCGATCGAATATGCAAAGTTTATGTCCATCTAACGCTCTCTGTTTCTTTCATGTCGGCTTGGACAAACAGGATACACCCAAGCAGGTAAGAAGGCATTTTCCAAACTGCCACCCGCGTCTCGTTTTGTCTCGTCCGCATGGGAGTTTGCATGTCCAACTTGGACTTGTGCGGCACGTCTCGACATGATAGATCAGTGTGAGAGGCGGAAGCTCTGCGCTCCTTGACGCGAGCGCGCAGAACGTTGTCAAGATTAGCGACGTCTTGGGCTGTGGCAAAACGATCAATAATAAAAGTTGTTTTTTCACATTTCGACAGATGTCGGATTAGCCTTGGGAACCCTGTACGGCAACGTCTTCAGTCAGACGACGATATGCCGCTTTGAAGCCCTACAGTTGAGCTTCAAGAATATGTGCAAACTGAAGCCGCTCTTGGCCAAATGGCTGGAAGAGGCCGACAGTGCCAATGGCTCACCCAGTGCCATCGACAAGATATCCCAGCAAGGACGCAAGCGAAAGAAACGGACCAGCATTGAGGTTACCGTCAAAGGCGCTCTCGAGTCGCACTTCACGCGGAGACCTAAGCCAACGGCCCAAGAGATTACCTTGCTCGCTGATAACCTACAGCTCGAGAAGGAAGTCGTCAGAGTTTGGTGAGCCATTTCATCCGTCAGCATCTGGAAGGCCGGCAAACAAGCTTGGGGTATTCGTTACATCAGGCTTTTTTCGATTTACTGGAAATGCGCGCCACTCAAGATAAATATCATCCCTAGATTGTTTGCCGACCTCCCATCAGAGTTTTTCTGTATAGAGCATTGACGATGCACATTTTTTGAT
The DNA here is from genome assembly GCA_001949185.1 of Ramazzottius varieornatus. Taxonomy (NCBI): domain Eukaryota; kingdom Metazoa; phylum Tardigrada; class Eutardigrada; order Parachela; family Ramazzottiidae; genus Ramazzottius; species Ramazzottius varieornatus. Next base: position 5,348,560 of record BDGG01000002.1, on the reverse strand, counting down.
TGCTTATATTCGTGTTGAAGGTTCTGCAACCGAAGACAAAAGGAGAAGCGGACTCACGAGCACTCCCCGGTAAATGACCATTCGCCTTCTCCCGGGTCAGCTTGCGCAGACCACCATCCGCCTTCTTAATCGACACATTTGAACCATTCCTTGACTGTATACTCAGGGAGGTTTCCCTCTCTAAACACTTCCCTCTAAAGGTGACTACTGTTTAGTCCGGTAATTGACGTTCATCACACCAAAAGTCTCTGTGCAGGCAACGGTAATATTTCGATCGGCAGAGTTTATTCACGTAACGAGTCGCGGTTGACCATTTGGTGGCTCTTCCTTGCGGTTAATTTGACAGAACGGTGCTCTCTTTTTTTGTACTCGTACCTCGGACCGACCATAAAATAATGACGGAAAACAGAAACGTGGTCTCTGGAAAATCACCGTATTTCATCCCGTTTTTCATATCATGGTACATGATAGGCAATATGTCAACACAAAATATTCATGTATCAGAAAGAAGACTAGCGGGCAGCTCCTGACGTACATAGATAGCCAAGGATGGTAATGAGGCGAGCCCTTTGGGAATAAGTCCTCCAAAATCCAGATCATCCCCTGGACACTCTAGCTTGGCTCCTTCTATAAGTATTCCGCAAGCGTTATTGCAAATAGTAACGCTGATACAGATATCTGTAACGAAAAAGATGCGTTGACATCGATTCGGCGTAACAAGAATCGATTGTCTAGAATGGGACTAAGTGCAGCAAAAACGACAGGACTCGCTTCGCCCAGACAAGATTCAAAGGTCACGAGATCAGGCATGATGATGGTGTGCTGGAAATTTAGTAGTGCCGCTAAGATAACAGACCGCGTTTATTGATTGATAGTAACTCGTTGTAAAACCCCTGCAGCCTCTTTTTCGAGGCATAAAAGCGACATGTTTGCCATTGTTTACCGCTTTTCCGTAATAAAGCGTAGCTTGTCCGCTTGCAGACAGTTCAATTGTGGGCGTTTTTAGTTACAAGTCTGAAACCAGCTTATAAACTTCAACGGAAAATTGCGTTTCTTATTCCACATCCATTGGAAGGGTGTTATGTTACGTTTTGCGGTCTTTACATATTTCCGCACGTTTCGCCCATAAATAAATAAATTGAAACATAATAACCTTTTAAGTTTGTCGAGATTTCAATGGACGATCAGATTCTTCGAGCTTTCACATATCGCAAACTCTACACTGAAAACAAATGCGTAACTTGATCCGGGTCACAGAAGTTTTTTACTCGCAACTGCAACGTAACGAAGTAGAAATGTGTGGCCTGTAATCTTTTGCCTCCTCTGCTCGGCCTTCCCAGTGGTCAGAACGACTAGCTAGTTTCATATTGATAGTGAACTAGCATTGTTAGTAGACGCTAATGCGGGCCAATAAATCAAGGCTTGAGGAGGGAAGATCGTTGGTCAGATGGACCTCTTGTTCGCCTCTTGATCCTCACTTCACGGCCACAACAATAGCCATAGTAAAGTGAAGCTTAAAGCCACAATCAAACTCGCAGCGGAAGATTTGTTCAATTTGATGGAAGGTTGTGCGCCATCAAAGAGATAGCTGGATACATTTGCCACCTTCGCGCTGAATAGAGCTGATTTGAAAGAAGATTCTATAGCGACTTGCTTCGCTTGACTGGTCAACAATCATCCGCATATCCAGCCATCACACCGTGGCTTAATTCAGCCCTTCTTCTAGTGCTACCCACCACTTTTCAGCTACGCACACAACACCATTCTGCTTCCGGGTCTTTTGAGCCTCGCAACCTCTAATTTCTCCACCAGCCTCCCACAAACTTTGTTAAGTTTAAACTGCCTTCTTAGATAATCAGCCAAATCAACGCTTTCAACATCGGGTGTGCTTCCTGAGGAGCTCTAAACTGAAAAAGGGACGTCGGCGAACGACTTGAACGAGATTATTTCTCAAATGGCGCACAGTTTCGGCCAAAAATAACTTACACGTGCGCCACTTGGACCGACGATGATGTTGAATTCATTTGCCGACGGTCCGATTACTAACGAGACTGCGCCGGTTTACAGGGAACTTCAGCCTCCATTTTTCTGTCCTTATTTTTCTGTTCTAGTTGAGTTACGCGGACCAGCTGTCAGGGCCCTTCTTTTTTCAAAATTGGTCGTACAATTTTCAGTGCAGTTTCATGGCTCCCAACGAGTCCGCGGAATTGACCACTTGTTACCATCTGCGATAATTGGATAATGCGAGGGCTTATGAGGACCACACACCGAATGCATGTCCTTAGATAATGACTGACGTTGATCTTCGGAGGCAAACAGTCGTGACAGAAGGCGACGGCCAAATTAGCTACTGTTCTAGCGATAAAATTAGGGATCCACCCTTTTGCTTGACAGAATAAGATGGCTATGGATTGCACGGTGAACTGATGGTTGGCGGCTGGCCTGCTGAAGTCGGCTACATGGCTAGCACAACCAGTTTGTGTCCTTTGCGGCCGGTCAGTCAAGGTCCAATAAGTGTGACCCGACATTATTGAGAGCTAGTCAAGAGAGTCTGTCATGGAAATATCATCTTCATGGCTGCCACTGCCTCAGTTAGACGGCACTAAGACTTTGCATTACGGCGCCAGCGTAAGAGTGTTTATTTACCCGCAAAACGTTGCTCCAGCTCGAGGATGTTATCATTGCTCATCTCAAGGATTAATATGTCTCTTTCGGTAGCGCTCTTAGTTTTCCTGTATTAACTGTCATTCCTCAAGCCCAAGCTGTCTCTACAAAGTAAAACGTATTTTAACTTTTGGATTCCGTAAATTGTAAAATTTATCTAGGCGCATACAAGAAACATACTAGCGTCACTAAAAATAACGATTAATATGTATTAAGAGAATCATTAAAGTATTGGTTGGAAGAGCAAATGGAAGCTGAATACTGTTTGGGTTCATTAAAGCCCGCCTGCTGATTTTTCAAGTGTAAACTGATCGTCAGAGAAAGTGAAAAGTACTTGCCATTGCACACAGAAAGTCGAATGGGGCAATATACAGTTTCTGCTCAATTATGCAGTCTGTGGTTGCTTGCATCTACCCGAGAAAGCTTGTCTTGCGGAGATGGCTGGCTGCTGCTCCAGCGCGCATCTCTCGTGCCTCCTGACGTTCACCCGCACGAGTTCGTAAAACACTGGCCGCAGAATAATTATATCGTCAGTTTGAACAAGCATCTCCAGTCGCGCGGCACCACGTCACTTACACCAGACCAATCAAGCATTCAAAAATCGTCTGTTTCTACCATTCATTGTGCCACACCCTTTGCTACAGCTTACAAAGGTCATCGGATTCTTCTTCTTGGAGCAAAATTTGTCCGCTTCGCTGCCCAACAGGACAGTTTAGCCAACACTGTAGAACCTCGCGGTCACTGCTGGCGTTATCCCACAATCTTGATTAATAGAGAATGATGCAGTCGATTACGTCGACACGAGAAAGGGCCAGACAGAAGAAGCGAGAGGAGGAAGCGCGAGTATGATTTTCTGAGATTATTATCGAAACCCCGTGGCGAGGCACCCGCAGCTAATTGTAAAGCCTGGCTTCTGTCCGGAAATCTCGCAATTCATTGCTGGTTAAGTAAAGTGTCCTCCTCTATCTTCTTTCACTATTGTGTTTGTCCATACTACCACAATCAGCTGTAATTTTCAAAGAAGGCGCATGTGTGCCTTATTCGGCTTTTACGATAGACTGACGGCGATCCGATCGACCCAAGAAGCGAAGACGTCTATTGGGAAACACATTGTACTTCAAAATCAGAGAGAGCGCATGTGAGAATGTTACTGTAATTATTCACAGGATGATGTCCACTTAGTTAGTCCTGACAGGTCTGGAAGCTGGGCGCGTGAGTATAGGCAAATTAGCAAGGTGATATGTTATGGTTTCATTGTTTGTCCCACGAATAAGATAAGACTTGTTATGATAATTAGGGGGAAACTAGAGACAGTAGCCAGTGTATCGCTGTAGCAATCTGTTTTATGGCCATTTAGCACTGTTGAGGGTCAGTTATCTTCACCTTGGGCGGACTAAGACCTGCACTCCAATCTTTTGTCCGTTGCCTCTTCAAAGTGTCGTCTCAATATTGTACTCAGACACAAATGTGACTTTAGAATTCCATGCACGCAATCTGGGCGTCCCCATATCCAGTTAACTTTAAGAAGGTGTAGAGTGGAAATGTCAACAATGCGCCTTTGTCGTCCGTCGCTAAATTGTCTATTTGACTTGACTACCCCTACTCACAATCAGCTCCAATATTCCGATGGGCGACTGCTCTTCAAGTCCATCCACAAAGCCTCCTCGAAACTTATACCTCCAGGCGCCGGATATAGTTTTCATAAGGCCGGTCAAATGCCCAGTGCTGTCTCGGCTCGAGTGCCATCCTTAGTCTTCCTTCTACCGATATTAATAAAATTTCAAGGAACCGCTAATATTTCGGAGGCCGGCAAGCAGCCTCGGAGTGATTGTTATCTCAAGCCGCGCAGTTTCTCTTTTTGTTGGCCGTAAACATGCGCCACTTGGCATGACGACCACCCAGGGATCGTTTTCCGACCTCCTACAGTATTTCACGAAGTTTTGTGGAGTAAAGACCCCCTCAGTTATTAAGCTGCATTTTATCGTGGAGCTGGTCATACTTTGATTACGGAACAATCTACAAAAATTAGTAATTATTCACAAAGGTCTATCGGAAAACCCCATAAAGTATTCTGATGGTCCTCAACAAGGAAGTACTCCAGTCGCCGAAAGTCAGTTATGCCTATTCTTCGGTCAGTTATACCGTATACGGAAGATGCGATCCTAAGGTTGTTCTCTAACGTTTGACCCTGAATACTTATTAAAATAGGAGGTGTAAATTATAGTATATCGGTCTGCAGTAGTATGATCATAGGTCGAGATCAAAATGCACACCCACGTCTGACGCTATACAAACAAAGTGAAGCGCCGGCTAATGATAGATATTACACGAGAACCGTTTACAGTACGGTACAATGTCCTACTCGTCGCTGTCATTTTCTAACGTCAAAATAATGAGACCTCAAGTATCGGGTGGAGCCGCGAAGATTTGGGACGATCGTTTGCAGTCTTTTGTCCTCCGAACTGATGCCGTCATACATCGTGTGTCACACCACAGTAGCCGCGACAATCTTTCCGCCCTGATAACGTTGTTACAGATTAGCAATTGCATACATGGTGTTCTGACAAGCTTGGAGAGCGCAAGTGCGTATAATTGAGGCAAGACTCCCACTTTGCTGCGCAAGAAAATGATGGATGATGGTTGACAGTAATGTGGGCTGACGTGATGGCGCTGCAGCTTCTTGTGTTTACCGGCCAGGCGACGGATGAGGGTTAGTTTAAATGGACAGGACTTGCTCCTGCATAAATATCAGAGTGAACGGCATCATTCCGCCTGGCTTAACGTTCACTGTCATGTTAAGAGGAAGGAAATTAGACGTATCGGGAACGACGACAGTTTGTATATTGTGAGGGGAAACTTTGGTCCCGACCATGCGTATCGCTTTACAGCAATATCAATTTGTATACAAGGCTACACACGACCATTTGTACGTGAGAATCTGACCGACTGACCACGGGGAACCCTCCACCAGAGCTTCCTGTATTCCCACCGCGACGACCTTGAAAGTTTTGTCGTCTGAGCCTCATTGTCGTCAGTTAGGAATCACCTTGATCGTATTTCCAAGTGGCAGCCGTTTCCAGCCAAATACAATGGCAACGTTCTTCACATGAGCGAACGATTTGAGGGAAATCATTTTCTGAGGTTTTTCTCACTATAGTCGTGGTTGAATGGCGAGCGGACACTGGAATTCTTGAGGAACAAAGAACCGGCTTTTGGTCTGTGGGTTATCGTCGTTGTAAACGTTGGCCGCGACGTGCGCGGCACAGCTTGAATCGCAGCAGCAGGTGCAGAAAAAGGAAATGAAGCGCAATGTCTCTTTACGGCTATTATTGATACAGATGGAGAATGATTCCCCTGTGTGATGGTTTCATAGATTTATGGGACGCCTCACTATGATAGTAAACTAGCTGAAGGCCCGCCAACACATCCTCCTCGTCAGGACTGTGCCCGACCATGCCTCCCATCACACTTCCCCCTACATGCTTCATCGCCCCGTCATAAACCATTGCTCTCATCGACGCACATCAAACATTATCACAAACAGCCAATCTGATACATCTAAATTGACAGTACAATCTAACATTTACGACCCTCGTTAAATTTCGCTTCAGCCGCGTTTTCGAGGGTTTTCCCAATCACCGCTCCGTGTGCAAGATGAACTTGAAGAAGCCAACTTTCTTTCTCTGTATGAATCAGTGGATACAAAAATCTATTTCTCCTTATGATCACCTTTCGCGATATTGATTGCGGAACATCTGCTTAAGCGCGACAAAGAATGGAAGACAGGTATTCAATTACAAAAACCATTTCACTTAGACGTCCGCGTACACTGCACCGCCCCAGTCTTTCGTGTAATGAGCTTTCGGTCGCTTTCAGCGCCGCAGCAGAAATTTATGTCATGAGAGAATATTAATTGATGTTTTGCAGGTCGCAGTGTCATGTGGTGGCACGACGGCTTTTACGTTCGCCCACTTCCACATACGCATGGCAATGAACAAAAGAACAGATCGTAAAAGCTAAAGTACGTTTAGGGTCTTCAACAAAATTTCAGAAGCAATGATCAGAGCAAGTTGATCAACCGGTTTTGATTTTCTGACTGAAAGTTTAATTACAGAGTACCAACGAGGCGTCAAATTTTAAGATTAAATTTACGAGTTCCTTTCGGCAACCACTTAACCCTCTGCGCCCTGACCACTGCGAAAATTCACACAGTGAACCAAAATCATTTCTGAGTTCTTCGGCCCCTCCTTTAGAAAATTTTCTGCGCGAGCATACTTTGAGGACGGTCTCAGCTTTCTGTACTTGTATCGCTAAGCAAATATGGGAGCTCTGTTTCACGATCTGTACAGATCAATGCCATCTGCGTCTTTCTTTCTTGAGCTTTGTGGGAGACTGGGAGTGAAAGTTGAAATCTATCGGCCTACGCAAAAACTCAAAGAAACCCGAAAGGAAATCAATGGAATATAGAGAAGAGAGAGTGCAGAACGAGACACCTATTGTACAAATAATAATCGCCAAAAGCAAACGGCCACCTGAGCAGGCGCTTGAGTACATATTGGGCGCTATCTCTTCTTGACAAAAATTCCCGGGATGGCACAATGCCATTCCAGCTTGACTCGTCCATGAATCCCTGCTAATCCATTCATCAACAAGGAACACAACGGACAATAAGCCAAAGGCCACTTTGCAACTTATACCCGCTCCGAGCACAATACCACATTGCCCCGAATCCAAAGCTATTACAACGAACGCAAACAATCACTTACCGCCGCGCTTCGTTCTTCGTCTTCAGCCGACATATTGCTCGTTTTGGCCTGTCAAGCACCAATAAGATGAGATAAGTCTTCTGGGCTTTCCGTCTAGGCCATACGGCCTTGTCTGTACCCATCTTTCTTCTCAACTTGTTCTTTCTTCGCGGTGACAGTCCACATTCATGCCGGCTCTTTTTCCTCATCATGTCCCGCACGTGTTTAAGCCCCAAGATGACAAGTGGCTTCACACATGTCACGTAAGATCTGACAGGCCGAAGATATCCTCTCCGAGGGACCAATCAAGCCACTGCTCGGCCCATTCTGGCCGATCTGCGATAAATCCAAGTCGGAAGTCCCAGGTTCCCTCGGTGCCACACCCACTCCATATGTCCAACACAACGGGGCAAGGTCCTCAAAGTTTCGACCATTTCTGTGCAGTTCTATGTATCATATGATCCAGATGCACATAAGAATGAGAAAGTATCTGCGTCCTGTACCGACCCGTTAACGTGAAGAACGATTTGGATCTCGGCAATATATTATCACGATAACACCCAGCCCGATGGAATGCGATTAAGACAAGTTAAAAGCCAATTGTGATAAGCGGTGTCGTCAGACTTGTTGCTGTCCAGTTCAACTGGCAACGACCATAGGTATTCATCCCGGTGTGAGAGATCTGCCGCTGCGAGATGTCTGCCCAGCATGGATCAAAATGTGACATTCTGGTTTGAGCGAGAGATTGTAAAGTGAGACTGATTTGCTCGAGCGTTCGTTCTTCTGATGGATACGCAAGATTGGGTGGCTAGCTAGTTAAGAGTTTATATGGATAGTGTGCAACGGAAGGAATGTTTATGCTGGTGATGAGGGTCCTCCTTTAGGCAACGTTAAAGACTTTTAATCACCAAAGAATCAATCTGAATCTTGATGCAGGAATTACAGTTGTTGTGGCATGCCTGTTATGCATATACATATGAGCCTGGGGATCGCCACTGCATGCATACGAGATGGACTGGTTCACATGGCCCTGCATGCTGAAGCCACTTTCCACCACCGCAACAACACAGAAACATGTAAAGCTCTTCCACGTGTCGGTCTTGATTTGTGGTAATTTCAAGCTTCTCGTTAAAGCAAGAGAGCTGTAAAATATTCATTCGTATTCTTCCACTTCTTTTAATATGCATTGGAAGAGAATTTACTTATAACGTGGCTAGCGCCTTTTGAATCTTGATTTTCATTACCATTGCTAATTTGTCCTCTCACAGCGCGGCTCCTGGCTTGCATCTCCATCTCCAACACAAAACTCACATACATGGCACAGAATAAATTCTACCATGAAGCTTCTTTCTCGTCGGCAGAGCACTTTAGTACAGTCACTTCACCGATATGGAAAAACATGTTTTTATACAGCGGCTTTGGAAATATTTCAGCCATACGTTGCATCCCGGATATTCTTACGCGTAGGATGGCCTTCGATGGGATGACCGTGTGTCTTGAGGGTAAACTTGATACCACTTTTGAATGATGTCTGATTGAGCGTCTCGTGTTACGATCCAATAATCTGACGCCCAGGACCATCAGTGCACTTTGTACCAAATGATCATTCTCATCGTCGACAAAGCGAGACACTTTGTCGCGGATTAGTAATGGATTTTTGCCGTGTTGTTTCCATTTGCAAGGAATAGAAAAGACAAAGAGTTTTGTGACGACGGCGACAGCTTTGCCACAAGTGGAAACTGGTTAGCCCATAATGTTGTAACAGCAGGCATCCTCGAGGAATCCAATCTGTCTTCTTCGGCTTCTGTGGAAAATATATCTCACGGATATTTATCATTTTTGCCGCTGTGACTTTTGCCACACAGATTTGTGCGGTGATTACTTATCTTGATCAACTTTTCCGGTTTGTACACTTTGCGGCTCTGGTCCTTCTTACCACATGCCAATGCAATTACACCCCGCGCCAGCTCGCCTGTCTTTTCACTGCCTTCAAAATAAGCAACCTTGGAAATAGGGCTTACTTTAAAGGCTATAATTTCTGCGTGGTTGGCAAAATAGCCACATCAATCGAGTTAACACGTCTGACTAATCTTAAGCTCGACTTGATGCGTGGTCTATTCGACGCCGGCAGTTTATCACACAACAACAGAGGGTCGGGCGACCTTTAAGATGGTTGACTTCCTGGTTCACGAAAAAGACCCTGACGAAGCCAGAGGGTTCTAACTGCATGTACCCGTACAATATACTAAAACGATGTCAAATTTGGGGTCGTGTTTATCCGTCGCATCAAGACACTAGGGAAAAATACTTATGAAGGCTCAGCGGGACTTCATCGATTTCGCGGACCAAGTTGCTCCCAGGAGCCTTCGTGACCGGGCTTCCATCGATTAACGTTTAAAGGAAAAAGGGAGCAGTGTGCGTGTGCTGACAAGCCAAGCATACTATGCCACGGAAAGCGACAGATGAGACAAGGATGTGGGCTGCACACATCAACGACGGATGGAGATGAGTCGATCAACTGGACGGACGTGACATCTCTGTGTAACCTCAAGGCAGTCTATCAACCCAAGGAACACAAGGTCCAGGCAGAGGCGGAAATTTGCTTTGAGAAGGCGGAGTGACTGGAATATTAATGGAATTACACGCTGTGTACAACAGGGCAAACTTTCCTTCATCGTTAGTGCTTGCATTGTGGCTGGCTCATGAGCTCGATTGCCGGGCACTTGAAAACCCCAACTGCAAATAAGCAGCAAATCTAATTATGGATGCGTCCAACTCTTTTACTGGGTCACGAAAAAGTTTATACCTCATTTAATGAACAAAGTTGCGACCTTTGCATGGTCTTCAACTCTTGGTCCTCGTTCATCGACAGGAGAACTTTTGAATTCGAAGACCCGGACATATTTTGAATGCGGCAGACAAAGTATTTAGTAGAGCAATCGTCTTAAAGGTCCTTCGACGGTTCAGGTTGTGAGTCAGGTAAACGAAACACCGAACGTACTTAGTTCCAAGCGTCGTAGTTGCATGTAACCTATTTAACGAGGATAATCATTAATCATTCTATTTTTTCTGCGTTACTTAACACCTGTTCGTATTGTTTTCGGATAGAACTGCAACGTAATATGTTCATCAGGGCATTCTTCAAGTTGATTGAACGATTAATCTGCCAGCCGCCAAGAGGTACCGGTATTTCGTTTAGCCGGATCATTAAAAGCACAATGAATCATGCACGGTGACAGCCGAAACTCGATGGCAAGAATGCCCAGAAGCCGTAAGACTCAGATCACGGCGCTGATTGAAAGGAGAAGACCAAAGAACCCACTTCATTTGAAAGCTCCAAGGCGACTCTAACAAGGTTTGAACACATTTCGACGAAGTGTGTGCCCTGTCCATCAACGGATCTTCAATCCGTCAAGGATATATACGAATACACACGGAAAACTGAGTCGCTTCTGGCTCGAAATGACCGGAAATGCTGTTCGTCTTCACTACCTTCTTTGACATACAGCTCTTTTACATAATAAAATTCGGTTCAAAAGCGATACCGAGGTCGTAGTTAGTCATAAGGTCGAAAAAGGCACTATACGGTATTCTCAAAAATAAAATCGTGAAAACTACTCGCTGAAAATAAGAAGCCGAAAAACCCTTTTCTGAAAAGGGAAAACCGACAAACTCGGAGGGAAAAGTAATCATCAAGGAGTTAATATGCACTACAAAACGGAGGGATCAACGTAAACGTCTGAGTCAAGATCTGAACTTATCATTTGGGAGTGCCTGTCGACGCAGTACTGCCTTGAGAGCCCGCCAAGTCCGCTGCTGCAGCATCCACCATTCCATTATGCTTGGACAACGCCGTCCTTGCGGCGTCCCTCGTGAAACCCATTCCTATGAGAACTTGTATCTCCGTTTCGTTCGGTTCATAGACCATCCCATTCTTCCCTCCCTTCTCCGGTAGCTCCGATTCTGACAGGAAGGGTGCTTCGGCGTTTGTGGTACCGATGACCAGCACGTTTCTTTTCAGGTCGATGCACATCTGATGTCGCTTCATCATATCCAAGCCTAAACAACAAAACAACTGAGAACGAGCCTTTCATCATCTTGACAAAAACTGAATCGGTCTTACCAAGGAGGATCTGCATGTTGTTGGCTTCCAACACGTTGAAAGACACAGTGAAGAAGGCACCACCAATGGACATCTGACAAGCGTGAATCTTACCAACGATGTTCTGAGTTCCCACACCAACGGCCACCCCCTGGAACCTGGTATCGATAAGGTGGCCGACGTTACACAGTTCGGCAAACTCTTTCGAGATGATGCTGACTTGAGCACCCGAATCCACGAAAGCTTTCATCTGCTTCCCGTTAACTGAACAGTTAACGTATAACATGTGGACGGAAGCAAAGTTCTCTGGTGCATGCTCCATCGCATGCTCAAAGTTATCCTAGAAAAGATACAAGAGAATGTTAACAGCAATCCAGAACACTTCGATATAGTGGAGATACCTGAATTTGTTGCTGCCGTATAGCTTCCAACATGAGCTGCTGTGCTTCCGCGCTGTCCGGTTGTTCTATCAGGATTCGCTGTTTTCTAATCATCTCGTCATGTTGAGTCTTTATGTGCTCTGCTACCGTCACCAAGTCCCCTTTGAGAGCCGCTTCAACTACCTTTGGGTGTTCTTTCTTGAACCGTTCGATGGTCTCGGGGTCTCTTTCGCTACCTTGCCGTATCATGTCTGCTAGATGCTGCGCTTTCCCTAACTGTAAGGGAGTGAACCTCGAAGTCATACCAGCATTGTTACTGCTGGAGGGACGCGACGTACTAGCGCCACTACTGGTGCCAGGTACAACAATGGAGCTAAAGTCGATTTTGGGAAGCTTCGCAGGAGAAGGTCCTCCAGCTGACCTAATGAAAACAAAATGAAAACAATCGATAAAAATTGAAACAGTATATAAGGAGGTTAGATACCTGGAAGGTTGTGACGTCGCGTTATTTTGTACAAGGACAATGTCCCCATCTCTCAAACCACAGGCACCAAGCGTCATCCTGTCGTCTTTAAGCTGTTTTCCGTTCGCGGAAAGGACCATACTTTTGGCAGGAATCCCCAGGTCGAATTCACACAGCGCTTTGACGTTCTCAAGCTCCATGTCGTCCCCCAGCTCCATTGTGACCATCTGCTCGTTCGCGGTTGTGAACGTAAGCCTCATGGTGTACCTCGAGCTGAGTCGCGGTAGTGTCTGAATTCCTTAGGGTTCAGGACGAGTGGATACTGGATAGAAGAATGGAATATGGAGCTCACGCGTAGAGCGATAGTAATGAGTTGATGAACGAGGTTGGTACTTCCGGTGATCCTTCGCTATTCGGAAACCGAGAGTATATAACTACGGATGTCCTGCCAACGAGAATTCTTTCTTTAATATCGACTCTACATCAGCCTTCAACGAAGACATACACCGAACACAGCAAATGTCATTATCTCCAAGTTTTCGAATGTCCAGAAAAAAGTACTGTAAGTCACTCACTTTGCTGTACCAAGCGTTCGTCTTTATCTATCTTCAGGCGCGCTCGACGATTGTCCAACAGTACCCAGCTGAACTCCAAGGTTTTTCATCACATTCCTACGAGAGTACGTACGATCTCCGCGAAACAACAAAGATTTCGTTGTGTAGTCGGAGCTCGAGAACCGAGATACGAGGAACATCTAGATTCTAGATCACTCTGGAAAGTTTCTTGAACACAAAATTTGCTGATTCATGGCTCACGATCAAGACTCGGTCACTCGGTTGCCCCCCGCTTTGTCAAGTACGTTCGATTGATTGTTGACCAGGCTTGTACTACTGTATTTGACTGATCAGCAATCAATCGAGACTGCTGAACGAAGGGGAGTGGACTTTTTTAAGTCTTAACGCAATCACCTGAATGAAATTTGTAAACAAGCGGTAAAGTCCTTCTTCCGGAAATAATGCGAAGTCCGATTCTTGTTGGAGACTGCTTGGGAATCGGCGAATCGGGTGTCTGTCTGGAACAGGTAATTCTCACTGTTCTAATCCCTGTGCAAGGGAGATATCCGGGTGTCTCGTTCTGAAGTCCCCAAATCCTGAGCCTACCTTGGTTTCCAGTTGGAGTGTCAGTTCGCACAGTTCCTGCCGGTAAGCCTTCGATTTTTGTCATCCATCCGGATGATCCGACGACATTATTCAGTTTTCATTCGGTGATCTTGCAGGAGGAGTGAGAAAAGTGATCTTTTGTAGGGTCGGATAAACATGGACAAGTATTTGCAAAAAAGCAAGCCAGCTACCGGTGCTGCCAGCACGAAACCTAACACAGTTAAAGCAAGCTCCACTACGGGATCAAAACCTGACTCTGGGGACGCTTCAACGAGTCGAGGCACTGGCAAAACAAAAGCTTCCTCATCGAGCGAAACGGAGAAACGTCCAGTACCATCTCATAACTTCTTCGCATCCAAGAGTACCAACAACCAAAGTGTCAAGAAGAATCTTCCCTGGGTGGACAAATAGTAAGTAGTTTGCATTGGAGATCCTACAGGGTATCTGTGTTCCCGAGTAGTACTTCTAAGAGATGGTGATTTGTAGTCGACCGAAGACCATCAGCGAGATCGCATTTCAGAGCGACGTAGTAGCGGTTTTACGGAAGTCTCTGAAGGGAGAGGATGTAAGTTGCAACAGGTTAATTAAATACATTACTGATGACACGATGAAATTTTCACAGGAGATTGGTAGGAAGTCCGCGATTCAACATTATGAATTCGCTCATTGTTGCAGTTTCCACATTTTCTATTCTATGGACCACCTGGAACAGGGAAGACCTCTGCCATATTGGCCGTTTGCCGGGAAATTTTCGGGTGAGGCTGGTTAGTGTTACATTCGCGTCTTGTTTTTTAACAGTCAGTCAGCGTAATATTTTGACTGCTAGTGGAATATTCGCGTGTCAACTGGCATATGGTTTTCAGTTAACATGTGCTTTTATTTCTGTCAAGGCCTGATCTCATGAGAGAACGGATCCTGGAACTCAATGCTTCCGACGAAAGAGGTATCAGTGTGGTTCGCGAAAAGGTGAAGACCTTCGCGCAGTACAGCAACACGTCCATTAGGCCCGAGTATGCCTTTCTGACGAATCTGTTCTGGGTTCTAACACGATAAAATACGTCTGCTATGCAGTGGAAAAGCCTGTCCGCCGTTCAAAGTCATAATTCTGGACGAAGCGGACTCTATGACTGGAGCTGCCCAAGCCGCCCTTCGTCGAATTATGGAAAAAGAAAGCAAAAGCACTCGGTTTTGCCTTATTTGCAACTACATCAGCAGGTTGGACAGCATAACTGAGTTTGAAAATAGATTGCCCGTTTCAATGCTGATGGTACTTTGTAGGATCATCGAACCGCTGGCATCTCGCTGCGCCCGCTTCCGCTTCAAACCTCTCCCAACCAATGTGATCAAGGAACGCCTGGAAGAAATTGGCGGAAAAGAAAACGTACAGATTGAAAGCAAAGTAGGTGTGCCAGTTTTCCCTTCCAAGACGGTTCATTATATTAGTGGCGAGGAGAGCATCCTTGCGCTCTCGTTCCACGATTCCAGAATCACTTTGGTCATTTTATTTTACCAACAGGCTCTCGATGCACTGATTCGAGCATCTGACGGAGATTTGCGGCGCGCCATTACCCTTCTCCAAAGTATCTCCAAGCTCAACAGCGACGCAAAAGTCAAACAGAACGATGTTCTGGAGCTGACAGGAGTAAGTACCTATGCCATATCCACCATATTATATGTAAGGTGACTCTCCACAGTCCACACTAAATAAACATGCTGGCGTTACAGTACATTCCGGATGATACCATTTCCACGTTCCTGGACACTTGCAAAAGCAACGACTATGACAGAGTTCAAGAGTTTGCTCAACATCTCGTTTATTCCGGACACGGCGCTGGTCAACTGTTCGCTCAGCTTCAGGAAACTGTGTTGTGCAACCAAACTATCACAGATGCTCAGAAGGCCGCCATCATCGACCGCATTGCCATCGCCGATCATCGTCTAATGGACGGTGCCGATGAACACATCCAAATGATGGACGTGGGCGCTGCAGTCATGCAAGCACTCACTGCATACTAACACTCTTGAGAAACTAACACCGGGCACGAGTACCTCGTACACTTATAAAGAGGAACCACAGCGAGAAAATTTACTCTGTTTTGAATTTATTCTCTGTCGGGATTTGTGATCCCTCCCTTGGAGTTAGAGCAACTTCCGTATCTTTGGGACTAGTTTCAAGGGGCATTGTCATGAGCGCTCTTCTTCGCCATACGTTTCCGCCTTTCCAACCTGTAATGAGAAGTGCTATGTTTCGGATGCTATTTGCTTTTTCTTCGGGCTCCCGAATGGAAGTAAAACCTACCTATAAAAAGTCCGGCTGCTGAACATGCTAGACCAGCTAGCTTGAAGCCTGATAACATACCAAGAGGGCCAGCAACCGCTCCTACGAACCAGACATTTCCATCAGATATCCACTTTCTTCTTCGATTTCCGACTTCGACCTCCTCATATCTGAAGTATGAGGGCTTACCTCCAATGAATGCTCCTGCAATCGGATACAATGCTGTTTTGTATCGTGCCGCCTACAAAACATGATTTGTCGAGCACAGTTAGGGACAGGGTGGTTGGAAGAACATGCTGAAGCAGTCTAAAGTCTCAGACGAGCACAGAAAGTATTCTTACCAGCTGTAATTGTGCTGAGCCTTCGACGACCGAGACGTCAGCTTCTGTTAGGTTTGTATCAATTGCGCTGACAGTCTTCGCTTGAGATTCCAACAGCGACCAGAAATCTTCCATTAAGCCCACGACATGCTCCACATCCTGCAAAGAATAATAGTACCAATTGTGAGATACACTACGACAATTGTTCATAAAACCCAATAAACACGCGGAAAACTCGTATACGCACTGTATGAATCGTCTCCACTCTGAGGAGGATGTCTTGCTTGTCCGCTAAGCGATCCTTCTCCCGCTCTATCTCGTCACACGCTAAAGCATATCCCTGATGTTTCTCCTCATCGTTCAGCAAAATATCTACGGGAGAAAAATACACACGTATAACTTACACTCGTTCTGTTAAGTGCACTGGCCAGCCGGAAGTGCCTTCTTGCTCCTGAGTAGGACGTTTCACTTCCGGATGCTTCTCTAGGAAGTCCGCGGCGGCCCGAAGGAGTTGTACGCGTAGTGGTGCACCGTGCTTATCGTAGTATTCCTGATCCTCGGGACATTGGCCTTGTTCTTTTATCCGACTGAGATCGACCAGGTCCACTCGAACTTGTTGGAGTGTTCTGCAAGCATCCATGCGCCGCTGCAGCAAATTCCTCCGGTCTTTCTTCGTCTTTAGCTACTAAGTGGAAACACTCGTTTAGCTAACTTATGACCCACGACCCAAGATTCAAAGCACTTACCCGTTCCAGTTCCTTCCCGTGTTCGTGTAGGGAAGCAATATGCGGTCTGACGGAATACTCCTCAAATCGATCCAGTAGCATCCCGTATTGCTTGCGTTTAGTTTTGTACAGTGGATTCAGCTTGTCCGTGCTTAGATCACCCGCTCCAGAGGAGCCCATCTTGTTAGTACAAGAGAACCAGAAATATTCGTCCGCAAAGACAAAGGACAGTAGCGTGAAGTAGGAGAACAAGTCGGAACAGAATCTCGGATTAGTCACACCCTGGTGACACGAATAATAGCAAAACAAACAAACCTCATTGTTTCATATGATTCAACATACGGAGGGCTCGCCAGATTCATTGTTAGAGTTCCTCCATCTTTTCATTAGTAAGCGATTGATTGGGTGATTGGCGCCGCGCTAGTCATGCACAAGGCTTGCCGTGCGTTATACTGCGGAATCTAATTAAATTGAATTAAATTTTGAACTGAATCTTTGCTGCTTCGAAAAACTGAACCAGTTTCCGGAAGATTTAGCGAACGACTCGATAGCTCATGGTCAAAGTTTAGTTCTTGGGGAGTAAGTCTGCATTGAAGGAGTCCCGTGCTATACAAGGAGCCTGGGAAAGAAGGCTGTTGCCAGCGTTGCCACCCGAGACCAACTGCGCCTCACCGTACGTCAAGCGGACGTATTTGCTCACTCGGTCATCCCAAGGTTCTAACATGGAAGCTGCCAGGCGCAAGGAGGAGCTGGAACGTAAAAAGCAGAAGCTTGCTGATATGCGGGCTGAGAAGGGGATGAAGAATGCTACTCCAGCGCCCAAAGCGGAGGTAACGTTGTATTCTGACGTACCCTGATATTCTTTCTTCTGTCTACTCATCCATATGGCTGACTTGGCCGCAGGATGCTGTTGGAAGGCCCGGAGGAGTTTGTCTTGTTGCTGTTGGTGACGATGGTTTCCTTTTTTCTTGATAGGGAGATGGATCCAGTCTTCGGCATCTAGACCACGACAAACTGCTTGAATCTCTTGGCATCAGTACGGCGCCAAGTAAGTCAATGGGTGGTTCCGTCGGTCGCATCGCTGATGCAGTAGTGGACTAGCTGTAACGAAGTCTTCTCGGCTTACAGGTCCAGCGAAGCAGCGGCTGGACGAAGACATGAAGAGAGAAGGCTTCACTAACGGTGATGTCCAGAAAGATGGCGCATTGTCGAACGGAATCGTCAGCAGTCAGCGTCATGTTGCATCGTACGTATCATTTATCCGCCGTTGCCAGTCTGTACCTGGATCTTGATTTCTCTGGAAGTTTGTTTAAGGCCCTCTTGTAGTATCGGTGTTGGAACGGAACTGTCGATCGGTCTCGACGTCCCAAGTGTCGCTGTTCTGGCATCGGACAAGCAACAGGAAACTGTGGCGTATAACAAGGAAACGCAGACGAGCGGGTTGGAGAGAACCGAGCATCCCAGTGCGTTTTTGTGCTATTTTCATGTTTAATGTAATATACAGATTGGAACGAAAGCGCACTAGCACAATTCGATACGCACAGGAACATCGTGACATTATATGTAAACATTGTGCGACTCCTTTAACACAGGGCCTACGAGACGAACTTGTTCCTATGATGTCACGATGTTCCTGTGCGTATCGAATTGGGCAAGTGCGCTTTCGTTCGCAGTCTGTATGATAACTGATAACTGATACCGAGTGTCCGTTACAGGTGGAATACATGACTATTATGGTGAGTTGTGGTTATGGTGGAAAACATTTAGCCACTCGTATGGCGTTCTTGATAACTGGTGGCACTTTGTGCGATCTGTTCGTGGTTTGCGAAGTGCTTGGTGGCTTTCCTTTCTTTCCCTTGAGCTCTTCGACACCTGTATCTGGGGATATGGGATTGCTGATTGAACTTCTTTATTCACTAATGATTAATACACACTCAGTCATTAGCCTTCTTCTTGCTTTCAAGATCCCCTGTTCGTCGAAGGTCCATCCTTCGAATGGGACGAAGAGTTCCCAGGTAAAACAGGCACTGTGCTACTGTGGATTGTCGTGTGTTTGGTGCTTGCTCTCCTGTTTGCATGCCGTTTCGCACTATCTTTCAGTTGTTGATGTTGTAACCGTTGATCATCACGATCGTCTTAGCTTCGCATGGTCGGTTCGTAGCATAAATCTTAATTAATTTCGTGACTCACTGGAACTCTGAATGGATGACAGTTTTCTTTTTTTAGTGTTGTCGTATGGAGAAGGCGAAGCAACGGATGACTTTTCAAAAGAGATAGATGACGTTTACACGCACCGCAGTGTCATTCGGGCACTGCAGAATTTCCCGAAAGGCGATGTCGGACATAATGCTACAGCGCTTCAACAGCACAGTGTGGAGGAAGACCACGATAGACATCATTGTGAGTACTTACTAGATGCCTAGTCTTTTCCAATCTAGTGCGACTTGGATTGTGTTCTGTGAACTTGTTGTTCTGCTTTAGTACCCGAGATGACCGCGGAACAAAAGCAGGAAGTCATGCTAACAGAAGATTTCAGGAGGTTTTTTGACAAAGCTTCCCGAGTCGTCGAACGTGCGCTTGCCGAGGAGGATAGCGGTACGGATATCTTCGTTGACTACAAAGGAGAGAATCTCGACACTCTCGGAGGGTAAACATCCTGACTGAGCAGTCAGTATAGCCCGACGGAATTCTTGACCAGTAGAGTTTTCTGCTTCAGGACCGATAGCAATGACATCAAAGTCAAGCCTCTTCGGATCTTCGCCGATGAGAAGAGTACATCCGGTCGCGGTATCTCCTGCCTCGGCATTTCACCACACTTTTCCGAATTGGTCATCGCATCGTACCACAACCCGGAAGAATACTCATCGGAACCCGGAGGTCTAGCGTCGCTGTGGAATCTGAGGTTCAAGAAGTCCACGCCGGAAGACATCTTCAGATGTCACTCGGCACTCACCGCTGTCTCGTTCGCCGACTTCCATCCAAACCTGCTCATCGGTGGTACATACTCCGGCCAGATCGTGGTATGGGACAACAGAGTCAACAAAAGAACGCCTATCAATAAAAGTCAAGTTGCTGTATCGACGCACTGTGTAAGGCTATATCGCATTCTTCTTTCTTCCGTCATAGCTGAAATCGATACGTGAAATGATCCGGTTTGTTTACCTTGTAGCATCCAATCTTCTTCTCGAGGATAATGGGCTCTTCACATGCCCATAACTTGGTGACGGCATCCAGTGATGGGCGGATATGCTCGTGGAGTTTAGACATGCTGTCGCAACCTCAGGAGTTCTTAGATCTGACGAACAAGGGTCAAACTAAGATTCCCATTACGTGTCTTTCTTTTCCAATGGATAATTGGAATAACTTCCTTGCGGGAGCCGAGGAAGGTGTAGTGTTTGCTGGTCAGCGGCACGGAAAGTGAGTACAACAGTATGTATGAGACTTCGGCAAACAAGCTCAAGAAGACTGTTATTTCAAGTGCCGCACGCTGGTAGGCAACAACATGAAAGACGTGCGCCACTTGGAAATAAACCTTGTCCCCCCCCCCCCTGTTTGCCAAACTCCTACTGTATGAAAGAGTACCATCGATATGATCATCGTGTATGAAAAGACAGTTCATATGTATGATTTTGTCTCTTAGCAAACCCGGTGTGGTGGATATGTACGAGGGACATTTCGGTCCAGTGACTTCAGTCGCTTATCATCCCAGCCATGACACGTCAGAGTTTTCTCATCTCTTTTTAACTTCTTCTTACGATTGGACCGTAAAACTATGGTCCATCAAGGAACGGAAACCTGTATACTCATTTGAAGCGTTTGGTGATAACGTGTACGACGTCAAGTGGTCGCCCGTGAATCCCGCCGTTTTCGCCACGGTCGACGGAACAGGGACCTTGGACTTCTGGAACCTCAATCAAGAAACCGAGGTAACTACAACAGCAGTTGGACATTTGGGTGGCGCTTCAAGCTTAAGCTGACTTATGCGTGATGTTGCCCTTGCTTTCCAGATTCCGGTGCTACGAGTACCGATAGAAGGAGCGCCTTCGGCCAGCCGCCTACTTTGGACACCAAACGGGCAACAAGTTCTTGTTGGTGATAACAGCGGAAAGTTGCATGTTTTCGACGTAAAAGAGGTGCGTGACTTAACTGAGTGCTCTCGAAGATAAGTGGTTTTTGGAGGAACTGAAAAGCTGTAAGTTAGACCTAGGGCAGCGAACTCAACAAAATCTTCCAACTGGCACACTCTTTCAGACGATAATAGTAAAATCGTGCATCACTTGGGGTCCAGTTGCGGAAACGATCGGGTTTGTTTGCCAAGCTCCCTAAGGGTTTCATTCAAAGTCAAACTAAAAAGTTCAGAGAAGTTATTCCATTTGTGTGATCATTGGGAACTATCACTTTGTGTGACGAGATGTTAGTAAAAATCCAGTGTTGTTTTGCTGCAGGTTTCTGGTTCAAGGACCGAAGATCTGCAGCAGTTAGATCGGACGATCCAAGAACTAAGACAGCGAACTCAGGTGACGGAAGAAGCCGAAGCTGCATCCGCCCAAGTTGCAAGTACGCATTCCCTGCTTGACAGGCTGGCGATGAGCTAGCCTTCTCTTCTCTCGCTGCTGCCTCTTTCCCACACATAGATCTTTTCGTTTTTGGCGTGTGCCACGAGTTGCAAATCCGCTCAGTCGGCAGTCCGATGCCTGACATTTTCATCCCGTGTGTTTCTCCACTTCCAAATACTAGCATTACTCACGAAGCTTCGTGACTGATTTTCTACGTTTTACTATACCCACTTATACACGCTGTTTAATTTGGACATGTTTCCTTTCGTTAAGTTTTTTGATATTTTATGTAACCGTTTACAAGTACAGTAAAGCTTAATGCGGTGTTTAAAAAGACAGACGTTCTCGGCGTCAGGAAATCCAATAAGAATAAAGTATCAAAATCCACACGGAAGTGCTGAGGTGATTCATTTTAACCACAGAAAACAGGAGAGTATGCGAAATATTTAGACAAGTCTGTTCTGAAGCCGGAATCCATTCATCTTTGCATGTTAATGAACTTTTGCCGCATCGTTTTTCTCACTTTGCTGGCGTAAGTGTCTGTCGGTAAAATATCAGGGGCACCTTCTACACTCGCACCAAGGCCAGCGGTCCCAGAATGTCCACTAGCCTAAACAAAAAGACTATGAACCCCAGAGCCCAGACCGAGCACTCAGTTGACATCAGTTCGTCAGGCTGGTATTATCTCGTTATACTGTGTTTGTTTGACACGTACCTCAACAGGGTTCACTCGACCTTGGTCAGCTCTGCCGAGACCCTTGCCTTCCGACCATCCCATGGCTTTCATGAGCTTAGCCCCGACATTACCACTTCCGAGACCTGGCGCGACGTCATTGTCATCGTTAGACGGCCTAGGACGAAAGGAAGTGATAACTGATAGAACATCAAGCTGGAAAAATCGGTCTTATCTTTTTGGCTACGAGGTAAAACTAGCGGACTTGTCCATGTGAAAT
>BDGG01000002.1:5294329-5326164 GCA_001949185.1 Ramazzottius varieornatus | reverse complement strand
CTGTGGACAAATTCGCCATGCGATTTCACATGGACAAGTCCGCTAGTTTTACCTCGTAATTTCGAAAACGAGTAACTTCAAGAATAAATATGAACGGAATGAATATGAATATAATATCAACTCACCCAGGTTCCATTTCTTCTGCAGCTCGTTTTCGTTGTTCGGCTTTGGTAGCTTTGGCTAGTCCCCGGATTCTGAGCGGTGGTGCAGTTTCGGTGTCGCCGTATTTGTTTCTTCTTTCCTTGGCTCGATCACGGTACTTCTGATATCTTTCGCGTTTCTCCATTTCCTCCATTTCCGCTTCGGTCATATGCTGTCGTCTCCACACTTCCAGGTTGCGCTGAAACAGTCATGGAAATGGTCAATTTTTTTCCGACAGTCATCAATGTGGTGTGCGGGGGACACTTTTGTCAATAACATGCCAGATGTAGCTCAGACATCTCCACGTGTTTCTGCAGAAGCTCTTTGGACTGCAGTTGGCGTTTACACAGCAGGCAGGCAAAGCGGTCCCAGTCGATCAGCCCTTCTTCCGCAGCTTTGTGCTTTGTGTAGGCTGCACTCTCCGGAGGTGAAGGAGAACGCCGTTCATCATCCTCTTCTACCGCGGACGAAGAATGGGGGAAAGGCTTCGGCTCGGACGGCGGATGGGAAGATTTGGGAGGAATGCTGATAGATTTGTAGTTCAACTTCTAGGACGAAGAAAACCAAGAATGAGTTAAACGTTCTCTCTCGATTTGCCGGGCTGGTCTGGCTCGATTCCGTTCACATTCCGCGCTTCACGTTCTTTAAAATGTCATATTGTTCTCCAAACGAAGGCTCGACAATCAAACTCGACAACCTTGTGTTCCCAAGTGGCACACGTGCGGCATTTGCTAGAACATCTTGCCGATTCATTGAGTATTATTATGCAAGCTCGTGTTACAGCTTACTTGATTATCTGAATTTTCGACCAATATCTTTGGAAAATGGCTTTTTAAAAATTAACCAAAGCAGAAAGAGCAGTACTAACCGGTTGTTCTTCTGGCTGGTCGTCATCTCCGTCATCATCTTTGAAAAGGCTGGCGACTGCGCCAACTCTCACTTCGGGAGGCGGCGCTGGTCGCTTCTGCACCGGCGTCTGCTTCTGGTTCTGCTGTTTCGCCCATCTTTCCATATCCTGGATGACTTTCTCGGCCTGTTTCCGTTTCTCCTCTTCTAACCTATTTTTCTCCTCCGCAGCTCTAGCTGCCGCGCTAGCAGCTTCATCTTCCACAGCAATGCTGCTTCCCGGCTGCGACGTCTGTCCCACCACTTGCACATAGGAATTTGTCTGAGCATTCCACATCAAGTACTGCTGCGTGGCCGGGTTGTAGAAGTACTACAAGCATTGAAGAAATTATGAACAAAATTACAATGACCAGAATTGTCTCCTGGTCTTCAGTAAGAAGGGATCTGTCGAAAAATTTTACCTGGGTTTTCGGATCATAATACATCTGCGAACTGGGCTCATAATAAAGGCCGCTGCTGGGGTCAAACTGATAGCCTGGATAGGGTGCTTCGTGAACCAGTGGCTGTCCTTGCATCTGGCGTTTGACGATATTGGCGGACATCTGACTCTTGTGCAGTTGCTGTAAGGCGAGTGCGGCTACTGCGGCACCCGAGTTGGCTTCGCTCGGTTGGTTCGAGCTGGAAGGAAAATAAGAGCCACCTCCACCACGCTGACCATGACTGGCTCCGTGGTTAGTGGGTTGTGCGAAGGTCGCCATGAGCTCGCTCAGCGGAAGTTTGGCGAACGATAGAGAGACTAAAGAAAAGCGGTCAGTACAGATCAGGCACAACTAAGCAGCGAACTTCAGAAAATATGTGCCATGTGTACCTTGTTTAGAGTCAAGCGTTAGGGGAGGATTTACTCGCATCAGCGCGTTGTACATATCAGTTGCATCACTCAGTGATTTGAACTGAGCGAATCCGTACCCAACCGACATATGCGTCCGTGGGTCTTTTAGGATCTTGACACTTTTCGGGATGACTGCTTTGAGAACGCTGGCCAGCGCTTCTGTCACCATAACTTCTGAAGTCGTCTGGTCCAAATTACGGAGTAGAAGTGCTGCAATCGATAACCGTCCATGAAACTTCCGTCGCGGAAACAAAAGTAATGCACTCTCTTGCCAACAGACAGGAGAAACATCTTACTGTTGCAAGGTGTCAGACCGACTTGTTCGTCAGCCGATGGGATATGCACTATTTCCGCCTCAAGTCGCGTAGCTTCACAGCGAAAGCAAGTCGATCGGTGGCGAAAGTTATTACAGCCGCACTGCGAGAAAAACCTATTATCAACAGCCATTAAAGGACGGAAGTACAAACCTCCTACTTACCCTTGAACACTCCCAATCGGCAGTCAGTGGAAGAACGAGGGGCGCATCGGAAGACGGGCGTGAGTCTCGTGATCCTCGCTTCAGGTTCTCCCGATCTTCGCAAAAGTGGGCGACGACTCGCTGGTCGCCCATCATAATTGCTCCCTGCAGGACAGCACACTGAGTTACAGACCGAAACGCCTCAACAGGAAGAAGATGGGATATAGTAGAGTACCTGGACTTTGTCAATCCAGTTAAGGGCGGTTTGCACGTCAGCAAATTCCACAAACCCGAATCCTCGACCCTGACCTATTCGAGCAGTATTATTGCAATCTCTTCCTAGTCAGGACAGAATTACCAAATAATCGAAGTGAACAGTGACGATTCTAGCCCACGAGTCCGAAACGGACAACTCGTATACCCATTGCAAAAAAGCAGCAAGGACTGTTTTTCCACAAACCTTCAGGCGTTCGGGGAACTCGTATATCCACGAAGGTGCCAATCTCACCAAGGGCATATCGCACCTGCAACACAAAAAATAGAAAGAGTTGGATAATGTGGCGGTTGACAACTCAGCCAGTGCGTACATGACCTACCTCGGCCTCAAAGCAGCCATTAGGCAAATTTCTCAGCATGATAGTTTTGGAAGGAGGATCCTCGCGGGCAGGCTTCCTGTCGCGATTTCGATCCTGTGTGACAGTTACGAAACATCATATATCATTCATATGGGAGCCGCGGAAGAACTTCGACCATTCCACCCATCATCCTCAAGAAATTTCTATCAGCACTTTTGGCCAGCATGATGTCATTACATGATCTCGGAAATCACTGTCACGGTCTCTACGTGGTGAAGGCGAACGTCTGGATGAGTGTCGCGGTTTACCACGATCCCATTCCCGGGCTGAATCTGATCCGGGCGACAGTCGGGAACGGCGGTAGTCTCGGTCTCTACTACGACTTCGGCGGCGTGTGCGCTGTTCTTCGTCCTGGTAGTCTCGATCAGAACTATGAATCAGATATCCCATCATGATGCTATGCCTCGGTACTAAATCATGCATCAAGGCACCTATTACACATTGGTTTACCGTCGTCTATCGTCATGGTATCCGTATCCTCCATTTACTGGCTCTGGAGGATAATTCGCACTAGAAGCTCCATCCCGACTACCGAAGGCGCTGAACGCAGGCTGAGGTGGTCCATTTTGGAAATCTCTGCTTCCATACTGACCTGGAAAACTGGGTTGAGCTGGGAATCCAGGTCTCTGATCTGGTTCCTACAATGTCGTACGACCATATTCGTTACTTAATTAACTAATTCAGAATCGACGTCGGTCACACTGACACCTACCCAGAATCCGTGGTTCGAATGCATTTTTTATCTCAGCGGGAAGACGTCCAGAATATATCAGAGCTCCAGTGTCGTCAGCGATCCGGAAGTCGGAGTTGAAGGGATGATAGTTGTTAGCTCATAAGGTCCTGGCGATAACACATACAGCGCATCCACTAGATTCCGCTCTTGTGCAACGAGATTTTCTGCACTCGGTGAGTCGGTCTTCGACTCCCTGCAGCAAGTTCCTGGAAGGCGCAAGGATAAGGAACTTGCCCTGTGAGGAGGTGAGGAGCAACATCGTTGTCAGTACTCAGTACTCAGTAATTTGCAGTTTAGAATGGTTTGAATCAGCAAGCATTTCGGAGATTGCGATGAATTGGGTATATCGCTCCGCCTGCTTTTCCTTATACTTCAAACATACCTTCCAACAATTAACTGAAACGAGCAAACTACGTCTATGCCGCTCCGCCTAGTATGACTGATCAACCGATCTTAGCAGACGGTGCGAAGCGGAATGATGTGCCTGTTTGTTCTGACGTGGCTTAAGCCTCAAGCTCCGGAACATCGCCGGAGTTGTCTTTCTTTGCGAGGAGTAGTCGGTCGTACTCGATGCACTGGTGATGTTTTAGGTGAAACTGAAGATTCTCCCGGAATCGCACCTGTATCTTCTGCGACGACGTCCGAGGACGGCAAGGAAGGAGGATGATGACGAAGTTGTGGATGCTTCTCGTGCTCGTGCTGGCAGTAGTCTCCTCCCACGCACAGGAGTTTGATACGATCAACAACGCAGTCGTGAACGCGGAGATCGACCGGACACTAGATGCAACGTCGCACCTGCTGAAGATTACGGAACTCATCACACTGGAAGTAGCTGGAGGAGCCGCATCAAGTTCCTTCCTGTACTTCATCGAGCCAACCTTGCAGGCGAATCTGGCGTTCATCGAAGCTCGGGTAAGCCTTGTACACCACCTTGCATTTGAGGAAGAATAAGAAGCCTGATTTCGATTTAGATTGCCGGAAAGGACAAGGCATCCAGCAAGCTCCTCGACGTTCGAGAGACTAAAGTGAAGGGACATGAGTAAGAAAAGACTCAAAGATTCCCCGTACTGCAAATCTGACGATGTTATTTTGTTTGGGTAGAACCGTGAAGGTTTTCCGTGTCACCCTTCCATCATCTTTGTCGGGTACCAACGCGGACAAGTTCCGAATATATACCGTGTACACCCATGTTCAGAAACCTCATCCGGCTGAGATCACCCAGACCGAGCAGCAGCTGGTCCGTATTCAGACGAACATTTACCCGTACTCCCCGTACCACACCCGAAAGACTTCGACAAAAGTCACCTTGGCTTCATCCAAGATCGAGTCTTACAGCAAAGAGCCAAAGCCGGTTGCGGAGAACGGCAAAGAGATCAAATATGGACCTTATGACAATCTACCACCTTTCACCGCTGTGTGTCCCAATCAGCAGAGTAGTTAGAATTTTGTCTCTTTGATAATGCGAATCTTCTCTGTAGGCTCCGCTTCTTCTGCATTTCGAGAACAACGCGCCGTTTTTGACAGTGACCGACTTACTGCGATGGATTGAGGTGTCTCATTGGGGAAACGTGGCTTTCGAGGATACGATCGATATCGCACATACCGGCGCTAAGCTGAAAGGGACTTTTAGTCGATTGGACTATCAGCGTGGTCTGACTACAAAGGCATCCATCGCGAGTTTCAAGGTACGTGGACAGTACTCACAGTCTTTGCGTATAACAGTCTCGTAGTTCGGCTACGCTGGTTTGGTCGCATAGACTGAACGCTGCATCTATAGACGTATCCCTGTTCCGTTTCAGACGCATTTGCCGGTGTCAGCAAAGGACATCTACTACCGTGATGAAATTGGAAACATCTCCACCAGCCACGTCAAAAAGTTGCGCGACGGTACGGAAGTTGACATCCGACCTCGTTTCCCTCTTTTCGGCGGCTGGAAGACCCATTATGTGCTGGGATATAATGCTCCAAGTTCTGACTTCCTCCTTAAGAGTGGTAAGGACCGTACTTCACATCGTAGCGCTTATCTTTGTGACGACGAAAATAGCCAAGTACCTTTTGAATTTAAATTTCAGGTGGTAATTTCATCCTTCAAACTCGCCTGGTTGATCTTATGTACCAGAATCAGGCCATCGATCATGCCATAGTCAAGATTATCCTCCCAGAAGGCTCGAGGTAAATTAGCTCAGAGTACAAGTAGATCGAAGACTTTTCCGTTTCGCCTCTTTCCGGCTTTCCATCAGGTAATGAGTTTCATTTTAATGCTGTCTATTTCAGTAACATCAAAATTCACGCACCGTTCAAACTGAAGCGTCTACCCGACGAGAAACATCACACCTACCTGGACTTTACCGGAAGGCCTGTCGTGGTTCTTCAGCTCGACAATCTGGTGGAAGAGCACTCGCAGCCCATCCAGATCGAATACGCTTTTGATAGACTCAACTTTTTGTTCGAACCTCTTCTAGTAATTAGTGCTTTCGCTATTCTTTTTACTGTCGTCATATTGTACGCTCGATTTGATTTTTCTATCAGCAAGAATAAGGTCGAATAACAGCGAAGATTTCATCAACAGTTTTCTTGTTGTTTTTTAACACCGAAGGCGTTGAAACATTCCTTGGACAAGTTTCTACTTTCCCGCTGTGCTCTGTCCACTTCAGAAAGCGCATGTTTTATTTGATAGATCGCCAAAAATCGATGTTAGCGTGTTCAAGCTAGGAGTACAAAACGTAGCGACCGCCGAGCTTCTTTGCTAATGCTTATCACCGTTCTTAGCAAGAACGAATATTTCAACCGCCTCCATAAAATCCAAAGTCAGAGTAAACAAACGTACGAATTTACCTGGCCTTAAGGAGACCGGGTAGATTTTCAAAAAGACTTATTAAAACAACCGAAAGAAAAACTGGTAGTTGCAAGTATCATTGTTCACTGCGGTGATGCGGAAGAAGCTTCTTGCGGCTTCTCAACACCAGGCAAAAGCCTATGGGTTTCTACCTGCCGGTTGTCTTCATCTTCAAGCATTTCAGGCCACGCGTTCGCTACAACAGTTGGAGGTCCAAGTATCTCTGGCGAGTTTAGCCGATCATTCAAAGCCTTCAGAGCGATTTGCCTGCAAAACAGCGGTCCACCTGGTTTTCCGTACCGAGATGCCAAATTTCCAACAGAACAATAGTTTCGGAATATCAGAAACACCATACAGTAGTGAAAGGCGCAACACTTACTTCCTCCTTTCGGCGTCCATATGGCTAGAGCCTGGCAGTCCAACTGTTATTCCAGTTGGTAAAGACTCGGCAAAGTTGAACTTTCTCTGTGGCTTCTTGAGGATACGTAGTTTCACTAGTATCCCGTGGGAAAGGTTGATGACTTTCGAAACCGGCGGTTGCAGTACATTGGGGAAAAACCTGAAGAAAGCTGGCGGATGAAAGAGTTGCTGTCCTGTGCGAAAGCAAGATTTCACTTACGTGGCAAACTCAAAGGCTTCGCTGGAATCTCCTCTTGATCCGTTCGAATGCTTCTGGATATAGCGGAGATATACGAATCCGGCGTGCACACCCATAAGGAACATCCAGAAGTACACCCAATGCGACAAACCAGTCGCGCAGACTATTCCGAGTATGGTCAGGAGCAGCAAGGGGAGATTTCGGTTGCGAAACTTGATGGTCCCAGCGATAGGTACCCGGAAGAGAACGTGATCGGGCATAATCTGTTTCACCGCGACACAGACAGCAGCAACGTACCCCGTCAGCCCATGTATATATGTAGCGAACAACAACTTGTCGTCAGCCGTAAAAAAGTACGCCGCGAAGTAAATGAGTACGGTCGATAGGACGACCATGAAGTTCACAGAGGCAAAAAATATCAACATCTCCAAAGCACCCCACATCGGCTCGATGAGCTTGGCGCACAAACAAACGACAATCAGATCCACAATAACCAGCGGCCAGTGAAGCTCCACGAAGCTTGTCGTAAATGCTGTCCATATCTACAAAAGAGATTTGCCAGAAGCCCAAAATCGATCACTTCTGGTCAGTTAACCCAAGTTTAATTGGTACTGGCGAAAGTGACAGATACCCGTAAGGTATGAAGCTTACGTGAAAAGACGGCGGTAAAAGATGTCCAGGAGTCGCTGCAAGTGCATCAACTGCACTGGATGAGAAAGATATGAAGTATCCAAGTAATACCGTGAAGCAGATAGCTTTGACCACAACGCTGCTGCTGGCGATTGCTGCTGCAGTCTGAGAGATCCCATTGACCAAACCCCGTGGGGAAGCCATCTTCGGTTAGATAAGCTCCCGCTTTCCCAGAGGCGTCCGCTGCTCACCCTTCACTGTACAGACCTGCAACAACCGCATCTTGTAAAGTCATATATATACGTGCTTCGTAGATGTTGAAGAAATCAGAAGGACAGCCGCTCGTCCCGTTCCATTAATGACCAGTTCTCGGTTACGTTGAAATCTTCGCAGGTCCCGTCGCGAATGTCTCCTTCCACTGCAAGATGCAATGCGATTTTTCTGCGAAACAGCGCTTTACCAAACAAAGCGTCAAAGAGCAGCTGTAGTGAACTCGAGTAGTGAGCAACGGAACTTCGAATCAAGAACCGTCCAAGTCGCAGGCGAACATCGCATATGCCCAAGACGCGTACCAGAACAGTAACGAGCTAATCAACTCCTCCAACGGTTAAAATATCGGGGTATAATCCATGAAAACGAAAACCACCAACGAGGAAGATGTCAACAAAAAAATATCCAATTACACGTTGCAAACGCAGTCAAACGTATGAAGCTGCATGTCGCAAATACTCGTAGGCTACAGTAAATAGGCTATAAAACAGCAGATGACAGTCATGACACGTGTTACATTCTGCAGCGGTGTTCGGTTGATTAGGGGACAGCTTGATTTTCGCCATGCCAGCTAAGCAGGAGCCGTCACTTTGTTGATTGACGATTTTTGTTTTGATCAGCTCGTTCCGATTTATTCGCAATTTTTTCTGGATCGGAAGTACGTATGTCACGAAATGAATTTCAGTTATCCCAGACAATCTAAACCCCGTCTAAACGCTGATCGATGTTTGTTGCGTATCGAAGCTCTCTGCTCTGCCGGCTGCTGCATCGTTTCTGGTTGAGCAGGTATCTAACTTGCGAAAGGAAAGGGAGCAGCGAAAGAACAACCGCATACACCGTGCCGTCGCTGGACGGCCTGGTGGGTGTGGACCTCAAAGGATTATCCATCGACGTCAGACCTCTTGTCTTCACGCCTCGTCCGGTCGTTGGCTATCGGTGGTTTCACGAGTCCACGAAAACATCAACGTTGAACTAATAGCACAACATGTCACATCAGAGCGGAATTCAGGGTGCGGTACTCGGTCTGAACGTCTATCGACTGAAAGTCGTAGCCGTTGAACCATGTCGGAAGAATACTGTACCTGCTTGTGGTCGCAACTGAACGTACTGTGCTGTTTGCAGGAAACGCCGATCTTCTGAAGAAATTTAGCGAAGTTCGCAGCCCTGAATCCCGAATCAGACTTCTGAAAGTCGTAATTCAAGATGGTAACTGATCTGCTTAAACTGCGTTTGCAACCGGAAACCTACAAAAAGCACCTCTGTTGAATTAAATCACTACTTTTTACAGAACAACTGACCACCGTCCATCACGCAATGGCGACAAAGAACTGGGAGAAAGGTAGGACTCGTGGCAGTTTTCCCAATTCTCGGCGTTTATCAGACTATCTAACCAATTATTTTTCAGATTTCGAGAATAACGTGGTCGGCTGCCTGCACGAAGGAGAACCTTGCTACCTGTTCTTCCGCCTGGATAGCAAAAACTCTAGTGGATACGAATGGCTTTTCATATCGTGGATACCAGATGATGCTACGGTTCGACAAAAAATGTTGTACGCGTCCACACGAGCTACGATAAAGCGAGAGTTTGGCGGGACCTATATCGCGGAAGAGCTATCTGCGACCTCACGCGTAAGGTTTGGTCGATTTTGATGTGGCTGCTTTCAAACTCGATGAGTTTATCGCGTTTGTTACAGAATGAAGTAACTCTATCCGGCTACAAAAGACACAAGCAGGCAGGCTCAGCGCCTGGACCCATGACCATCGCCGAGGAAGAAAAACGTCAAATACAAAAAGCACAAGTAGGAAACGATTTTCCATGTTCTTGCGCCCATCTCGAGCAGCTTGTAAGTCTTCGAAACTTTAGAGCTGCACTTACGTCTGTTCCAGACAGGAGTGGAAATTGGGGTAGATACCAAACACCAGACTCTACAGGGCGTGGCATTCCCTGTTACGGCAGACGCTATGCGCGCGCTGGAGGATCTGAGGTCAGGCGCGGTTAACTTCGTCCTTCTGGTACGTCAGTTGGCTTCACTCGCTGTTTTTGCCAGCGAACGTAGAGCACGAAGCTACACATGTATACTATCTGCTTTTATCGTTTCAGAGCTTGGACCTGACCAAAGAAATAGTTAATCTGGACGCGTCTCGTAAAGTTCTGCTTAACCAGATTGCAAGGTCTATTCCTCACGATCAAGGACGATACGCCATCCTCCGGTACCCACACAGCTACGAGGGAGACATGTTTGATAGTCTCGGTAATGCGTCGTAATCTCGTGAGCCACGGGAATCTCATGTTTCGGTCACTCTATTTTGAAAGTTTCTTTCTTCGTGCAGTGTTTATCTATTCGATGCCTAGCTCGGGTTGCAGTGTGAAAGAACGGATGCTCTACTCCAGCTGCAAGAACCCCCTGATAGAAACCGTGGAAAAAGTTCTATGTTGTTCCGTGTCCAAAAGGGTACGCGTCGTAGTTCTTTGCCCACTTCTCTGACCAACTGTTAACCTAAGCAGCAGAAAACTGACTACCAACTTTCTCGCAGATCGAGACGGACGATCCGTTGGAAGTCGACGAAAACTTTCTCCGGGACCAGCTTCATCCACAAGTACAGCTTCACCAACCGCTGTTCGCAAAACCCAAAGGTAATCATCTTACCGAGCCTTAGATGTACTCGAAGAACCAGCGGGACAAGTAATCCCTTTCTCCCCAGGTCCACCTGGCCGAGGCAACAAGCGTCTAACAAAAGGAACGTGACAACGATGGGGAAAGGTAGACGTAACAGAAGTTTTTCGGCAGGAAGGACATCTTCTGGTTTGGCATGTTAAATCGTACGAGTCATGTTGTAACAGTTCTTGAAGTTGTGATTTCATCTGCGATAATGTTACGTCTTTAAATTCTATACCAGAAAAGTGCCTGAGCCAACTAACGTTATTTTCTTGCTTTTATGTACATTTACTGGTTCACTGTTTTTACTACGGTTGGTTGCGACTGTTCGCCCGGCAGGTTTACTACCGGATAAATATCTGGTCGTTTCACTGCCAAATCATCTAACAACATTGCTTGTTTGAAGACG
This sequence comes from Ramazzottius varieornatus, assembly GCA_001949185.1. Taxonomy (NCBI): domain Eukaryota; kingdom Metazoa; phylum Tardigrada; class Eutardigrada; order Parachela; family Ramazzottiidae; genus Ramazzottius; species Ramazzottius varieornatus. The sequence goes on along the minus strand of BDGG01000002.1, from coordinate 5,315,063 downwards.
TCGTGCATTCTGATGTGTCCATCCTCTTCGGACGCAGCTTTGGTAGGATGGGCACTCTTCTCATCCACGTGCACTCTCTTCGCCCGCATCCTCTTCCAGTATGCGAGTTCCTCATAAGTCTTGTGACTTAATCTTTGGCTGGCGTAAGAGATAGATCCTCCGAGGGTGCTACAGAGATATCTCAGCTCAACCCGAGCAGCGAAAATTCCTTGCGGTAAGACCCTGCTTACCCTATCACTGCTCCCAAGCACCCACCAACAAACGCCCCGCTCAGTCCCATATTCGATCTCCACACTGCGCCCATAAGAACTACGAAAGACAGATAGAATATCCCATCGATGTCATGCAGCAGAAGTCATGTACTTACAGCCCGAGCAAGTGTATTCCAAAATACCGGACCGGTTCCGCCATGCGGTAATGACACCAACTGAGAGCCTACAGAAAACAGCAACTATGCATACAAATGATCTTGCAGATCGAGTTAGTTGTCGAAACTCATCCACAGTAGTTCATCTAGCCCCACTGTTACTATCCAAGAACTGAGAGGGAACGTACGAGAATATACCGGCCAGTGCTCCGACTTTCATTCCATATTTGAAACCGGAGCGTGCACCATGAAACACTAGGGTGTCCACAAGTTTAGCCTGGAAACAAGTCCCGGTAAAGATCGCGAAAGGATACTGCATGCAGCTGGGCTTTGTACATTAAGTTTGATTCTAACCTTGGCCTCTGATGGCTTCTCGAAAATCGTAGCTTGGTGCATCTGAATAAAACGTTCGCGGATGCCTCGAACTCCAACTAGAGCGCCATATCCTGTTCCGCCCAGCATTCCCATGATGAAAACTTCGGTCGCTGTCAGTATTTGTCCGGTCGCGATCTCCGAGTCCCTGCAAGAGAAGACCGTAACTGAAACAGTACGTATTTGACGGACAACTTTAAAGATCGAAAGCGACACAACTTTCGGGCGAACCGGAAGTAGAACGACATATTGGGTGAAACTATATAACAAGCAAAATGCAAAGGGATTTACAGGCCACACATCTCACTGGGGATCCGGAACAAAGACGGCCTTGACTCTTTCCCACGAAGTCGTATCGTTGTTAACCTTGGCCAACGTCTCAGGTGAGTATAGATCCGGACTGTACACCTCCAGTCCCCACATGCGTCTCGTCGTATCGCGCAGAAAGGAGAAGTATTTGCCCACAAACTGTCCGAAACGGGACTCGTCGAAACGTTTCTCCGCGTCCTGACGACTATCTGGCATTTGTAGAGCGGGATCAACAGTACTTTGATCCGACCGCATAATATAGTCGGGCCCCCGCAGTGACATCTTGGAAATGTACCGTAGACGAATTACAGATGCAGAACCACCAAGGCGAACACCTGAAGCTCGAACTTCAAACACTCCCAGTATAAGAGTACTCAGAACCACCCAATGCGGGGATGCAGCGAACAACGCATAACATGCAAGATCTGTCACAAAGGATCGCTACACGACAAAAGCGGAAGGAAAAGAGAACATGAGTTAAAACTGAAGTTAAATCAGTGCAATATCGCAAGCCGGTACACCCAGTTTACATAATTATCGGATGAGACAAAATTACCGGCCACCGACCTAAGGTTTCAGCTGCCAGCTCAAATTGAGCAACCAAACAAATCAATCAATGCGCAGCCGCTGTCGGCCGGTAGCCGATAATTTTGTCCCATGCAAAAAATTAGCTAAAGTACGTGTACGGAATTTTCGAAATTCAGAGTCCAGAGTTTGAATGCAGTGACTGCGATACCGCTTCCGCCCAAACTGCATTTTTGCAGTTACTACACATTTGCTTCCAGTCGCGAACGGTATGCGTTTTTGCACTGCTTCTAGATTGCTCGTAAAAGGCAACTGCTTAACGTTCCGAAAGCCTCGTGTCGTCTTCTTCTCGTGTAGTCGGACTGCATTCGTGACCATGCACCGCGATCGGACAACCCGCACGCAGTCAGCAGGAGCAGGTATACAGTTATCAATCAGAAAAACACATAAGGGATGCAACCTGTGCCGATGCGCGTACTGTACTTTCCTTTTACAGTCCTTGTTTAGGATCATAGTAGACAGAGTTGTATGATTGTAGGTAACCGTCAGAAACCAGATGTAACTTCGGGGATTGCGCTCACATCGAAGTTCCAGGAATGGCTCGGTCTGGGGATAAGCTACGTCTTAGGGACCTTCGGGGCGACTTTATGGCTTATTCGTTTGCTGCTAACTTTCCCCCGTGACCTCACTGGGCTGTTCAAGGTTAAAGAGCGAAAACTTACACCCGCCATCCTCAGCAGATCCGAGTGGGGAGAACACTCTTATATACAGCTTCTGGTTTGACGCCGTGTTTGATGTTTTCGCTGCCGTTCTCTGTTCATGCATACAAGACCTGCTGTTGTTTCAGAACGGCATGCGCCTCCATTATGTTATATCTGGCCCGACCACGAAGCCTGATGGTGAAGAATCAGGCCTGATGGTGATGCTTCACGGGTTTCCCGACTTTTGGTTTTCGTGGTAAGTCTAGAGAAGAGTCCGACGAGGTCGATCTTGCTGAATTTAAAGTGAACGAACCTTGGAAGTACGTTTCTCGTTAGGAGGAATCAAATACCTTTCTTCAACAAGGACTACCGGTAATTTTCCAAATGGATGGAAGCTCGACTTGTATGTCTTACGCAAATTCCTGCAAAATACCATTTAGAGTAGTAGCAGTCGATATGCGCGGCTATGGGGATTCTGCGAAACCTATAAGGCTTTCCGTCTACCATACGTCCCACCTTGTGGAAGACGTCCAGCTCCTGATTGAAGGTCTCGGCTATAAATCTTGTATCCTCGTGGCTCATGACTGGGGTGGTAAGTATCAACTCTTTATTGCAACAGGACAACTCGTTTTCCGAGTACTTCGAACAGGTTTAGTGGCTTGGGCGTTCGCCACACTTCGCCCGCAAATGGTTGATAAGTTGGTGGTCTTGAACTGTCCGCATCCGAGAGCTTTCTGGCACTTCATGAAACATGGTCCGAAACAGTGGTTGAAAAGCTGGTGAGCGCGTTTATGTCTTGTTTGATGCTTAGACAGATACATCAATCGCTTCTAGTGAATTTGGTTGTTCCCACAGGTACATATTCGTCTTGCAACTTCCGTACATTCCCGAGCTCCTGCTTCGCGCGAAAGATTTGTCCTTCCTCAGCAGAGTGTTCCGGAGACCGGGAAAGGAGCTGATGTCTGAAGAAGACTTACGCGGCTCCGCACGCATTCTCTCCGCCCGTCAACTATTACCGAAATATACCTCGAAACGACCCTCGTGGCATAGATATTCACTGGGAACCCGTAAGATGCCCAACACTCATTATGTTTGGAACTGCCGATGTGGCGATCTCACCGGAGACTGCGCAGATGTCCACCGCGTATGTGAGTGGTCATTGTGAGCTTAAGTTCCTCGAAGGTATAGAACACTTTTGCCATATGGAAGTACCCGACAAAGTGAACGGAATCATCAAGCAGTTTCTGGAATGAGCCTGCGTAGTTCTCGGTTTGATCTGAACCATGCTCGGTGTAACAATTCCGGTCAACAGAGAGTTCCTGGTGCTTTTGATCATGAATTTTGTCCTGTCTACCATTTTCCACTATTCCGATCTTCTTTTCTGTCAAAAGGGAAGAATCTGGACATTGGTTTTTGGAAATTGAAAAACCAATTGCAAACCGTTTTCACCAGTACTTGAGTAAAACACAATCACTGGTTCGGGCTTGCCAGTTTGTGGGCTTTCATGGCTTCCTCGATGTCTTGTTGCATTTTCTCCAGTTTTACAAGTGTGACAGATCGCAGCGGCAACAGTTTCGGCATTAGCGGTTTCAGTGCTGGTGGACTTTCGTCAAAAACATGGGCCAGTCTCACAGGAACAACTTCGTTCGGAAGGTCGGACTTTATGCCCGTGGGACTGTTCCACAAATACTCCGATGAAGTTGCCATCTATCCACCTTCAGTCCATCTAAGAGCAATCGAACATAAGCTGAACATAAACTCCAATAACATAGCCCTAATAGCAAAAGGGCTTACTTGGCCGGACGGTCACTGGGATGTGACAGGACTTCCGTGTGCAAACTGCGCAACTCGGAAGCATGCGAAACGTCAAAAAATTACAGTTTATAGTTTCCTCTTGTTCGCAGCTTTGCAAACGATTGAAAAACAGTGGCACTGTAGGATAGAGTTCTGGGCTTGCTATGCTTTGCCTTCGCAGCACTTTACCGTCAAAATGTCTTCGGGGGTTTGCGAATTTTGCCTTCAGTATAACCTTCAGCGTATCCAGACAACTACTAAACTCGTACCGTACTGCACTTTAATTTCGAAAAATAATCGTAACACCGCACCGTAACTCGTACCCCTCACAACGATATACGCTCAGCATACCGAAACGCCGCAGCCGAAATAGCGGCCACGGCCAAGCCAGTTGCTTGGGTTTGCAACGCAAGAAAAATTATTTTTCACTTGTTTCCGCCTTTCTCCTCGCTTTCTTCCTGGATCTGTTTTGACTTTCGCTGCCACCTCGCCATGGAACACTCATCGCATATTTCAGATGAGGATAACGACAACGAGATAGTGTTCGATGGTATCTTCCCATCTGGTTCGCCCAACAGCAGTGGCTGCAGTGGGGGTGTCAAACGCCTGAAAACTGAGGACATCAGTCAAGATATACTCCCCGATCGTTCTACAAGCGCTTTCGACGCGGAATGGGACAACCAAGACGAGTCGGACGAACTGATTATGAATTCTGTCATCCTCGACGACGATCCTAATATTCCGAGCACCTCTTCTGGAGTTGGAAGGTACGTTTTCAAACTTTCCAACGTATCTCAAAAACACTTATAAACTACTGGACCTGCAAATGTTCACGCCGGCGAAGTTGTCTTCGCATAAGCCGTCGAAGTTATCACTTTACACGCCGGCGGAGATGCCACTGCACAAGCCGGCGAAGTCCGTATCATATCGTCTCAGTTGTCATTGAGCGCCGGTGAAGACGGCAGACCACACGCCGGCGTAGACGTTACTCCTCACGCCGGCGAAATCCGTGTACATGCCGTACTCGCCGATTGAGATGACGATATGTACGGTGTTTCTGTGGTTTATTTGCACTATGTAGTCCACAAATGCAATATTCATTGCAAGCAATATATCGATTGGTTATTTCAGGAACTTTGCAAACTTCAAAGACTCTTCGGTGAAGAATGCTGATAGGTCGGTTGTATATATGTTGGAAAGTGACGACGACGACGACGACGCATCAGCTATCACCGGCGCCTCCACGCAGAGCAGCGCTAATGAGCCAGTGCACATGTGCATTACCCCGTAAGTAGTCGGGATTATGAGCAGCGCACAAGTGACTCCAGCGATAACGAGACCACTTACCTGTTGCAGGGAGACGTCGTTCTCTGTATCAGACCATGAGCCAAAACGATAATCTCAGCCAGTGGTTACATTTTCTGAACGTGGAAATCTTGCCTTAGGAGCTCCCGTGGCGGACAGCGCTCTGGGACCATGTTATGAGATGTGAGTCAAGCTGCTTCTTTTCAATACATGCCGGCAGAGTTTTTACTGTATAAACCGGTGAAGATGCCGTTGTATAAGCCGATGAGGATGCTGGTGTGCACGCCGACGGAGTTGTCAACGTAGTGAAATCCAACTCACATCATATTGCTTTCTGCAGAAATAATCTTTGTCGTTGTTTCCAAACGGTGGAAAGCGATGCGTCAGTTCTCGCCTGGCTGTGTAATCCAGAAGTCCTTGATGCGTACAGATATCACCGAATACCTCAGCGCTTCCAAGGCCAAGCGTGGTTTGCCGTTTCCTTCCGGCCCGAGCAAAGAGAACGGATCTACGGACTAATTCTGGACGACGGGAACGGCAGATGGTGAGAATCAAATGAACGGCTTGGTAGTGGTAGCAAGCCTGATGACGACCAGACGCCGTTCTTATTCATGAAGAAGGACTGGTACAGTTGACCTAATGGGAAGCCCAATGGCTTCAAGCGGCGTCTTCTTGCAACTGTGTCGTCAGAGAGCTGCAGCAAGCCAGTCGAGAATTTCTTCGTGATCCAGTATGTATGGGCCGACGAAAGCAAGATCGCACCATTCCCGCCTGGGAAAACCTACACCAACCGCGCTATCACAAGCGCGATCAAGAAGCTAGCGTCACCTGTTGCACGCGGCAAGCCCATGAGCCCTAGAGACATCGTGCTCGAAGTTGCGTCAACTATACCCGAAATCGACCGCGAGGTGAACCCATATTATGGAACGAAAGATATGCGACAGGTCATGACCATCAGAAACACGGTCAACAAGAACACATACGGAGAAGACGTGGAAAGCTACCTGCGAAGGAAGGAAGGGGTCATTCTTCGTCAGTACCAGAACGAGGATGGATCGAAGTCTGAGAATTTCGTCGTGGTAGATCCGTACCACGTTGGACTGATAGCGACGAACGGCGACCAAAAGCTAAAGTGTAAGTCGATTAAGGTCAAAGCAATTGCCTATTCCGGCGATGTTGACAAAGTACACGCCAGCGATGTTTCCGCTGTAAACACCGGCAGTTTTGGTAATCTACATGCCACTGGATTAGTTCGTTCATAGGCCGGTAGAGTTGTCAGTGTACATATGACGGAATTCTTGAAGTACGAGCCGGTAACATTGTCGGTCGCCTTATCAACAGGCACTGTAGACTGAGCTGATTTTCGTCTTGTAGTGATGCGCATCTGAATGGGGTATTAATCCTTTGGTTTTCTGTTTGCAGTGAAGCTTCGCTTGCAGATCGGTTTGACTTTCCAGCTGTGCAACATGTATCTGGTGGTCATAGTCATCAAACATCCTTATCTTGTGAACGAGAAGGCAGGAAAGCCTGCTCTGCTGATCGGACCAACATGCCTAACTCAGAGGAAGACGAAAGCTTCGTTGTCGGTGTTCGCTAATTACCTCCGAGAATGTCTCGTGAATGCAGGTGTCGATGTGATGTCAAAAGACTTCCGCTTCGATTTCATCACCGATGGCGAGCGAGCACTGTACGACGCATTCCGCGAAGCTTTCCCTCGACACAACCATACGCTCTGCGTTCTACTCATCCGAGATGGTATCAAGAGATACTTCCTCGGAAAGCCCGTACCCTCTTCGCATGTGTCGTTCGTGCTGAACTGTGTACTGGGGTACCACCGCAACGTAGCTGGTGTGAGGAAGCATGTTCTAGGGCTGGTAGATTCAGTTTCGGAAGAGCAGTATCTCCAGAAGTGGAAAGAGATGAAGAGCTCTTTGGGCGATGACAAATTCCAGCACTAGTTTGAGAAACACCATCAGAAGAACTTTGTCGAGAAACTAATCCTACCGGCATGTGAAAAGATGGGTTTCTCGCGCGACCTTCCTAATACTAATCTGTCCGAGGCCATGAACAAAACGCTCAAAGCCTTTTTTGGCACGCACAACGATCCCCGGGAAGTGGTTGAGAGGTTGCTCAAGATGTACGCCGATGAAACTGTGTTCATGTTCCAGGCCCTGAAAGATCAAGGCCGATACAGAATAGCCGAGCAGTACAGAGAAGACCTTCTCCTGTCGCGAGAAAAAGCACACGACAATAGCCACATAATGTCCAAAGTGCAACGGTTGTTTCCCAAGTGCAACGTGAACACCGTGGTTGTCGTTGCATCGAGTCGAAAAGTAAGTACCAGCGGAGTTGTTGCAAGTAGGCCGGTGGTGTTACGTTTTGTTGGCGAAGATGCTGCATTGTCCGCCGTCGGAGTTGCCAAAGCCTACGCGAGCAGAGCTGCCGCGCTTTGTGCCGGTGAAGTCTTGTTGGTTCGTCTAATAGTAGAACAGGTACATAGTGCTAGTCTGTAACTGTGACATTATGTTTGTAGGTCGAATTGTCGGGAGATGGAACAAGACCGCCCAATGTGCTGACGGACTTTGCCACCACCGACTTCCCGACATGTTTCGCGCCAGCTGGGACAAGGCCGTGGAGCTTATGGACGGCCCTGCTGACGAAGGCTGGATGGTTAAGCTTTCCGCGGAAGAAACGACCCAGTATAAACGAAAATGGAACTCCTCGGTCGTTCGGAAAGTTCGGTCTACAGACAAGAAGAAGCCCTGCTGGTACTTCGTCGAGATCCGCACTACTTCCGGGGAAGGTAAATGCGGTTGTTTGCAGTTCACTCAGAATAAAGACCCAGCTTGCAAACATATCATTGCCGTGACCGCGGCGTCCGGAAACTTGGCGCAGATGGTGGAATGGCTGAAATTAGAGAAGAATTTGCGTCCCTTCGGCAGCTGGCTCGTGCGAAGTGTTGGTGGTCACAAGGTTGGGCGAAAGATGAAGAATCTGAGCGGATCCGGTTACACAACCCGTGAAGACAAGGAACCTGTCGAAATGAACTTCGACGAAGAAGGATATTGTTACAAGGGCGAGGGTTGCAAAATTGGTAAACCTCCATAGATGCCGTCAGTGTTAGCAAAGGAGACGCTGGCGTAGTTGTCCCTACTGATGTACACGCCGGCGTAGTGACCATGCATGAATTTAGACTACCATGTCTGGGATAACATACTTGTTTCGTTTAGGCAAACCATGGCGGTACCCATAAGTTTGTCGTCAAGAAATATCCAAATCCTCGTATGGGTTACCAATGCCCCGGGTGCCGAACTTTGTTTGCCGAAAGACCTGCGAATTTCGACATACTCGTCACTCACACAGAGCAAGATTTCGAGAATGGTGGCGACGGTGTTATTGCGTTACCTCGAATGCGTCTCTATCGCATGAACAATCGCTGTGTAAAGACTCGACATCCAAAGTTTGACTCCTCGAAGGATGTTGTGGTGAGCAAAAGCCTAGGAAGTTTGACGGATGCTAGCGAAATGTAATTCAAAGTTTCCGTTCAGGATACGTAATTTAATTCTATTTAACTTACTTCAAGCAGCTCTGGCGATAACGGTACTATGTTGCTCTACAACACAATGCCCGTACAGTTTGAACGTTGTTCAACCTGAAGGTAATTTGGTGTCAAGCTTTCTGTTTTTGGTTTTGGTACCGTACAACCCGGCGAAGTTGCAAATGTGAGCCGGCAGAGCTGTGTGCACCAGCGATTTTGAGATTGTCTGCCGTCTGCAATGTTCTTGTGAATCTGTCAGCTCTTTCGTATTGAATTCCTCCGCAAGGGTACATCTAAGCTACTTTTCTTCTTTTGGGATTCCTCCGGAAGATTTTCAGATACCCTGTCATTAGAGTAATCGTACTTTACACAGGAGTAGAAAAAAAGACTGTGAAAGCCGACTAAACACCGACTAAACTGTTCATGCTGGCTTCCACAAAGACGCACAGACAATGCAAAAGCGTTGTCCACCGTAACTTGGCCGGTCTCTCGGGTGAGAAAGTGTACCGAGTCAATGGCCAAACAGAAAGCGTCCGTATCGTGATGGATGATATCCACCGGTATGGACAACAAGTTTCCTTCCGGGTTCCCTGCCGTCTCCACCACTTCACCTTCCCTACCGACCATCGACCAGGTATTGCTACCCGTGGGACTACCATGGATTTCGTGGAGCTCGCTGTCCGATGTATACCTCTATCAACCTGGAAACTAGACAAAAATCAATAATAGAAAAGTCAACGCATAGAACTGCATACGTTCTCACAATAGCGCATGCTCAGTTTCGTGTATGCATGTGCTTGAAAGACCACTAATATTACATCTAGTAATTATTACAAGTTAAGTAAAGAGGAAAAGGAACACCGAGTTGTTGAGATGAACGAAAAAGATTGGTGAAACGTTTTTACCTCGTTGTCAGGTTGGACGGCGTTGACAGGTTGACTTTCCGACTTCGGCATGGCTTCTCTGAGCGTTACCTTCGGCAGGCGTACTCCCGCACCTGCGCATTCCAGCAGAGTACACAAAAGCTTCCAGTCATCCTTTGACTTGATACTGGAGGATCCATTGGCCTGAAAGAGCTGGTAAAGCGCATTGGCTATTTGACGAGACATGCGGTAGAAGAAGTGAGGCTGGAGACCGAGAAGGAGCCTCAGCGACCGCATGATGTCTTGCTGGATCTCTGTGTCGTCACGACGCAAGAAGCGGACAGCTAAACGCAAGGCGCAATCTTGGTGCCGGAAGGGCATGCGATTGGTGGTGTGCCAGTTGGCAGCGAAATGCTCCATGAAGTGAGCGATGAGGGGAGATTCGCCGTGTAGGCGGAAGGCTTCGAGGTGCTCTCGGAGAGCTTCGTCGATCCGTTTACCAGCAAAGTTGAACGACCTGAAAGTGCAGACGATCTGTATGAAACAGACAGCTCTACCGGAAGTCGAACATTTAGCGAAAGCTGACTTGTTGAAAGCTGGTAGGACTTCGACGATCTTCCTGTTTCCGAGGTAGTAAGCGACCATGGCTTTGTCCAGCTTATAAGGACACCGAAAAGTGCCATACTTCCAATTTCGTGGAGACATCGAAACTTTGACAAGAGCATCGCGATCGAGAATGGTGATCACTATTCACACAGGGAAGCTAATTCGTCCAGACATTCCACGGACGCACGAGAAACCAAGAACCAGATGAGGAACCAGAAACCAAAGCGCACAAAGAATGTCTCGATGAAGTGTAGGAAAGCAGTTCGGATGCACTCGGCCAAATCACCGATATTTCCAAAACCTGGGCTTCAAACCGAAAGCATAAGTAACAAAGTGAACTCTTCAGAGACTCATTAAGTAACGGACCGCACGATCGACGGAAGACTCCCGTTTCTCTTGGCTAACTTCTGTTTCAGTACCTCGATGGTTTCTTCGGTGGTTGTGGCGGTTTTCTTGGCGAGAGACCTCGACTTGGACTTATCCTCCGAGGACTTCTTCTTGGTCCCACCAGCCTTCTTGGCTCCTTCAGGCTTCTTGGTATCGGCAGACTTTTCCGGTTGCTTGGTTGTTTTTTCAGCCTCATCTGAAAGATAACTTTCCGTTCAGTCTCATCGTTATATTCTGATCGTTACGGATCTGAGCTCAGAGTTCAAGTATGCCTTAACATCGGTGTCTTCGTCCACTACATTGTCCGCCACTTTGCGTCGTGCGAACGACATCGTTCGAGGCTTACGTAGATGGTTTAATGCTTCTCGACCGCACAACTTCAGGAATTCTTTTTCACCAGCAGGAGAAAGGTCGACACATTTCCTCAAATTGTCTCGGTCGACCACTCCCCTTGCGTTTTTCTTTCCGCTCGATTTGGAAGGAGGACACTGATGCACTTCTTTGAAGAGGAGACCGAGGGACTTCAGCACGCCCGAACCGTGATCCTGTTTCTTTTTCGCCGACCACCTACAAATATTTAACCGACAATCCTCAATAGGTAGCCAACACAAAACGCTTCCACGTATCTCACTGGACAGCTCAGTTTCCACTGCGAAATGCATCTGCAATACTGAAAACAGTACCTGGCGAAAAATGTACCAATCCCACTGTTTGACAGGTCACAGAAGTTCCCTTCCGGAAGTTGTCCATAACCCTAAACAAAATACAAGTCATGACATTCATGATATCTCATCTGCAAAGAACCAAAACCGTATGTCTCTTAAAAGCCTCTTACCATTGTCGGCGAATTTTAGTAAGAACATCCTTCTCCTTCCGTGGCATCTTCCGTGGTTTTTCGGTTGGTGAGTGTTCTCGCTCAAGCATATCCATAGTCACTGTACCTATAGAACAGATCACGTAACTTTGTCATTCAAACATAGTTATCTCAGATAACAGTAGAATCTCGCGGATCTGCGTTAATCCGCTGGCTTGTATGCAGACAACTCGGACGGCCCGTACAGTGACCACTTCGCCGGCCTGTACAGCAACCACTTCGCCGGCTCGTACAGTAACCACTTCGCCGGCCTGTACAGACCGTTCATGCAATGCCAACACCCGTTACAGAGAAACAACTACAATCCAGCCGTTACTTGAAACTACGGTACGAACCTTCGGGAACAGTTTCTTCCACCTCGGTAACTTGTTGGACGGGCACCAGGAAGGAGACGATCTTACCGTTCTCCACCTTGCTTTGGACCATGAACTGCTGACCTGGAGTTCCGGCAAGACTTCCAGCAGGAACGGCTGTAACGATGGTGCCCACAGGTAGCATTTCGGTCATGGCTAATTGAAAAACAAGCAAATACGTAATAGCCTGTGCTGGATTCTCCGTCATCACTGCGGTTTTCGAACCGTAATAAATAGCTCTCACCGGCTGGCACCTTTTTCCTCGCACCAGTGTTCTTCGCTCTTTCGGTTTCTTGATACTGGATGGGTTTTCCAGTCGGTTAATCGACTTCTCAAATGAACTGGCTGGCTCTAAGCTGTGCGCTTTTCCGTTGTCGGTCAAGGTGGTCGGCTCGCTTTCGAGCGCTGAAGCCATGCTGGGAGGCTCCGGCGACTGACAGCCCGCAGTTGCAATATTATCTCCCGCAGACAGTCCTGCATCAATTCTCGCTTGTTTACTGCTCGTCGTACCTGGAAAAATATTGAAAATAAATATCGTGTGAGCGAAATTCAATGGAAAATTCAATGGGATGAACATGCAGCATAAATAATTTTCCAGACATTCGAGAGTCACGGTACACTACCGAAATGTTCGGTTGAACTCGCGCATTACTTCGACTGCTTCGGCACTAGAGGTAAAATTTTTTGAAGTTACCCCTAGGTTTGGCAGTCGCGCCTCCTCTGCTTTCACCTTTTCCTCGGCCTCTGGCGGGAGATACTCCGTTGATAGGCACATGATTGGAGCTTTGAAACACACTGGCTTTTTTCGCCGTCATCTGCAAAGAACTGGTCTTGTCTGCCTGGGCCGTTGATTCCACTGCAAAATTAAACATCACGCAACGTAATGCATAAGTCTATCCGGAGAAAACAAACGTGAATTTTTTCCCCAGAGTTTATACCTGGCCTCCATCAAGGCGCCGTTTTCGGCCGAGGCCTTGGCGTTATTCTCTGTGTTCTGCAGCATCAGCGAATCGCTGTACATCCACTCGTCATACCTGAAGAGGAGAAAGCATCAGACATCTTCCTTCTGCCGCATCCGATGGATGTCGGAGCCTGCTTACCGTTTTCCCCAACCCGGGTAATGGATTCTGTAGATGGGCACGGATGTCGTCTCATCTCCGGGATACTTGTACGTTTCGATCAGAATGATCTTAGCTTCGTGCCACTGTCCCTTACTGATGACCCATACATCGTCACCTGCGACACAAGCACCAGTAATCAGCAAAAGCAGTCGGGAGAAAGAACTGATTCGACACTGAAAGTGCGAAGCTATGACCAGCTACCGACCTCTTTCCGCAACTTCGTGTGGGTCGAGATTATGCGCGACTTGATCTGGGTGATCATCAATCGGAGGTTCTCTAGAGACGTACCTATGCTGAATTTCTTCATGAAATCTTCGAGACGCATTTCTGTGTGGTCGTTCAGCTCCTTCTTCATGTTTCTGTTTGATGTGCTGGGAGCAGGGTTGATGGTCATGATCGGCGGAGGGATGCCTCCGTGTGAAGGGGCACTGCACGTCGATGTCTTCTCCATGGCGCTGTAAAACAGAACGACACGCTGTTTCCACTCAACCGACAAACAGTGATTGTCCGCACAATGGGAGGGGATGTTCCAGGCAGCAACTTGTGATGAAGATGGCTTTTGATTTTGCAGGTCACGGCAGGTGTCAAAAATTCGAAGAATCATGAATCGAAGAGATACGGAGAAGCGGGAAATTCGTGAAATCTCACGGTATGTCGCCCAGTCAGCGGTTACCGTGCGAAAAAAAGGAAATCAAATAATCAAGTAGCGATGTGCGGGTACGGTGTTCGGTGGTGTGGTATTTGGTTGAGCTAGTTCTAGTCAATATGCAGCGAAGACACGTTGAAGGCATAGTTCGCAAACCCTTGAAGACATTTCGACGGTAAAGTGCTGCGAAGGCAAAGCATAGCAAGCCAGAGTACTGAAGCTGTAACTTAACGACATGATATAATAGTCCTCCTCACGACGAGCTGTTCATGTCGCAAACGGTTGATTTAAGATTTGAGTTTGCTTGATCAACGGAAATTAGTCGTGAGTGAGGCAAAATTGCGTTTTTCGAAAGTCTGGGAAACGTGAGCGGAAATGCGCGAGTTTTGCGGGGTGACTTAGGTTTGTAGGCATACTTTGCCTCCTGACTAGACTGAAATTCATGGTTTTCTCTCTGGCTAGTCTCTGTCTGTCGATATCCCCGACACTAATAGGTATCAAGAAGCCCATACGTGAAACGGTATCTCGCAACGTGAAGCACTGTGCAGACAGAAATCAGCTGAGAAATGAAAATTTGAAATTTTGAGTCAAGTGTGCAGAGATTAATCCGTTTTCGCTTTCAAGATAAGCTACTCGAGGGCTGCTTATCTTGAAAGCGAAACTTCGTAATCCACTTTCAAGATCAACACAATCAACGGAGTTTTACGGCCTGTCGTGAGGAGGGCTAATGAACTCGAATAGAACGATCCGCGGTTAAAAACTGTTGGATAATTCATAAACGGAATTCGATCGATATAGATGTTACGGATCGCCAGGTAACGCTTTATTGCGATGCGACACACGGCACGGAAGTAACGGGACTGCTTACTGCACTGCCATCTGTCTGCGGTAGCTCGCTTCCCAGGGGAACCGTGACCACGTTTACCTCCATTCAGATTTCAAAATTACGTTTGGGCGTCTGATTAAATCACCGTCGGAAATCCTGTAGTGCTGTCAGTGCCCCAAGTCTGCCAGGAGCTCCGGTAACCCCTCCACCTGAAGCAGTTAAGCCTTATAGTTCTACGGATCCTAGCTATGTGTGCTGTAGATAACGGACTTTGAGCATCAAGATGTTATCAAATTTGCGCACTATATTTGACGTGCGAGTGTTACCGGGACTGTATTCCGTTACCTGGATGGCACCCACTTCCGCATAGGTATAAACCCTGGATCGGCGTCCGGTATCCATGAAGATTAGAAGAAGGTCTTGAGAAGAACAGCTGGTCCCAGCTCAACGCACCATGGAAAATGTTTCCACCGGTTAGACCGAAGGTGCTCTCCAAAATATCCGGCGTCAAAACCTCATAGCCAACCACCGAAGCGGAGAAACCCGGCGCGTAATCATCAATTTGCTTGAAGACTATATTTCCCAACCGGCAAACAACTGCGTGTTAGGGATAACCACAGCGCACTTTAGTGTGCCACAGTTAAATATTAAGCGGGACTTGAACTGTACACACTAGCGCCTTTTAATGCGTACCTTTCTGGGCAAAGTCGGTGCGTTCTTTCTCCTTCCACAACTTAGTTACGGCGTACGGGATGTATTGGATAAAGAGCAGAGCAACATGGGCACCTGGTGGAGCTATCGTTGGATCAAGACTGGAAGGTATGACCATCTGTAAAGTAACCATTCTTCATGGTAAACGTTGTTCTGCCACATTGAACTTCCGCGTCAAATCGTTGTTTCCTAACAGAAAGCATAACACTGTACCTCCATGAAAGGCTTCTCAGAAGGTTTTCCGGCGATGTAGTCCTTATGGGCTGATTCCAGCATTCCCATATTTTCACTGTTGAGATGTATGGTGGCTCGGTGGTGTGGCTGCACAATATTGCCGCTTTTGGAGAAATCGGGAATTCTAGACATAGCGACGTTGATCTTGACCACCGGGGACGAGTAATCTATCCCTTCAACTTCCGCCTTGACTGATAAATCCAAGCTGCCCTCAGGAAGCAACTTCAGCATCGTTTCCCTAACCGTCGCGCCACTCAGAACCATCTTAGCTTTGACCTCTTCTCCGCCTTTCAGCTGAACCCCCTCAACCTTTCCGTCAAAAACGAGGATCTGTTCAACTTCATGGTTACACATGATCTCTCCGCCGGCGCTTCGTAGTACATTTGCCAGAGTCTCAGCCACAGCACCCATGCCGCCTTCAACATACGCCCAAGCACCTTTCCGGCCTTCCAGCCTACCCATAACGTGATGGAGCAGCACATAGCCGCTTCCCGCGGAGCTTGGTCCCAAACTACTACCTGTCAATCACGAGCTAATGAAACTCTCCGGAAAACTACGTGGATAGATGAACGCATACCCACCTATCAAGCCATCAGTGGCAAGTGTTGCTTTCAGCGGATCGCTTTCAAACCTTTTGTTGAGGACCTTGGCGATGGGTGCGGTAATGAGCTCGTAGACGTCGGGGAATATCCCGCGAAATTTACCCACTGCATCAGATGAAAACAAATGTGAAGACATTGTGAACAAATGTGAAAAAATGTGAGTATTGTGAAGACATACGCGCTTGAACCAGAAGCAAGTATGGAAAGTTGCTTACAAGCGCGCATCAGTTCTCTCCAGCTTTGAAGGTTGTCCCAGTTTCCTGCGAGTCCTCGCGTGTTCGAAGAGAATCTAGGTGGCGCTACATCGAAGAGTGGATCGATGGAGTCCACTAGCTGGTTGAGGAACTTTTCGTACTTGACGAACGCTTCTGCGTCTCGGGCAGAAAACTGAGCTATCTGGTGATAGTTGCTGTTTTCATCCATTCCCAAAAGCAGTGACTGCTGGGATCCTTTCAGCGGCGTGAAGGATGCCGGGTCTCGAAAATGCAGTTTCAGTCCGTGTTTCTAATAGAGCATCTGTACACTAAAACAACTTCTGGGAGTCGACCTACTATTTTGGTCCCCTAGGTACCTTGAGTTCCAGCTGCTCATAGACTATGGGCCTCAATAAACTCAGCACATATGAGCAGCGGGAAAACTTAAAACCAGGAACAATTTCCTCCGTAACGGTTGCACCTACAACGACAAGGCTACAGTGTCAGGGCTGAATATCAAAGTAACGGAAGCACAGTGGCTCGGACGCCGGGCGAAGAACTGCTGTAGCATTTTCTTTAAGAACCAAACACACCTCCAACCACACCACGTCTCTCCAGAACGAGCACATCCAAGCCGGATTTCCGTAGATATGACGCCTAAACAGGAGCAACCACACTTCCTGCCATGAGCAGCCGCCATTCGGTCCGCCAGTAGTGGTGAGACTTTGGAACTACAATTTGTAGGTTGCCACAGACTTACCGCAACAAGTCCATTGTGACCTAAACAGATACATTAATTAATCAATTACGTAAATTGATTAAAAAGTACGGAAGCTAGTTTTGAATCTTCCGCGAATGAAAAAGACGTACAGAGTCGACTTACCACTTCCAATTATCACCGCATCGTAAGCTTTCTTCAGTCTCGTGGTGGCGGAAGCAGTTGCAGACATGGTCCTCTGACGTAACTTGCAGGTTACAATAAGATCAAGCGCAAAAAGATGCTATTGTTTATGAAACTCGGGCAACGGCACACTTGCCGGTTGGCCTCGAAATTTCACATCACATTCTAAAAGTCTGTAAGAGATCAGGAACGATATAGCGGTTACGGAATCCAAAGATTTCAATCTGTTCAATTTGTACATCTTGATAAGACTATCCCTATCACGGAAACGCCCTAAACCATAGCGCCCAACGTATACGTAGAAAATAAGTCAACCTTCCGGCTCTTCCTGGTCCTCCATGTCGACATCTTCTTCCTCTTCTTCCGGGTCAGTTTCTTCACTGCCGTAATCAATTTGCTCGTCCGTGTTGCAGACGGAAATCAGTCCGCTGTCCAGCCCCACGCCAGTTCTTTGTTTGTTGTTCAGGTACAGATTAGTGTTGATCGTTTTAAGACGCACAACTTGGTCACCACCTCTTCCATGCATAGAGTATCCGATCAAGTCAGCCTAAGAGACGGAAGAAGAAAGCAAACTCATTTCCGGCAGAGGAAGGGAGAACGCGGCAACCGGCAGCGTTGGTTATACCATAGCGATAGCTTTTGGTTTCTTGTTCCTCCTTCATAACTTCAGGATTTCACGAATAATCTCCTACCTGTACGGTCAATTTTGTCGCATGGCGTTGTTGCCTTTCCTCGGCGTAGACGAAGTGAACGATTTCTCGAATCTTACGTAACTTCTCGTCAGACAGCGCTTCGGTAACGTCTAGTCTCTGTAAAGAAACCAAGTCCACCCATAGGCCATGGTCAGCTATGATACTCCGGGTTTATGCGGTCTCTGGAGTCGGAACATCGAGAGAAGCTCGTGGGTAAACTGTGAGCTAATCGCATACCTCCTGGTGCTGGCCGTATGCACGCATAATAGCTTGCATACATGGTGATTCGTTAACATCCAGCGCCTTTTGGACATCAGCAATCTCCATTGTACTTGCAAGGATCTGGCTCGGACATGCTGCCTTCTTGACTGAAGGATAAGCGCTCTTTTCCGTGAGCATCTTGATGCTTGAGATTCCGGGATTACAGGGATGTCGCCGTCATGTCGGGGAGGTCAGCCGGAAGCAAGCCGCCAGATATACAGGCCACAGGTTCAGAGCTGCTGGGCGATATCAGCTGATATGCTGCTGCACAGTACCCGCAATGGCAGGAACTGACGGAAGTTCGAAACTTTAGCTGATACCGATGTCGTCGGGCGAAATCCGGGAATAGATACACAAACCAGCCAAACTGGCTCAAAGGGCGAGTCGACGAGATCAGAATTTCAGAAATGCGCGGTATGCTGTAATGCTTCTTCAACGTCGCGAAATACGTCATGCAACGTGCGAAACATCCCTCCGGGCGTTGGTAGGGTATAGCCAACGGACTGGGGTTTAACTCCACGCATACAGTCATGTGATTCGCGAAGTTCAATAAGCATTACAGCACACCGCGGTCTGATCAAACAGCGATGACGTCACAGTAACGTTATCGTTTTTCTGCATCCCTCTCAACATCTTCATCATTATAAGTCGTATTTCTGGATTCTAGTCTTTCCGACGTAAAGCCCCTTCGATCTCTTCAAATGTACTTCCGAGATACTCGGATATATGCATGTCTAATAATGTGCCTTTCAAAGCGAAAGGAAAACCGCGGATATCAAAACAGTACAGACGTTCACGTTGATCGCACAGCAGCCACGAAAAAAGGATCCAAGGCCGTTTAGACGACAGGTCCTTAGCTTCATGACATTCGAACGATGCTAAAGAGCTAATCTTAACGAAGTCCCCAGGAACGTCATTCGCGATAAAATCATTCTTTTACATCGAAGAAGTGGTTCGTAGACGTGTTGCCTCAACAAAGAAGTCCGTGAAACAAACATGTCCCGTCGGTGTAAACTCTTGTTGTCAGAAGAAAAAATCAAACTAACAGAACGGCATTGATACACCCATCGTTTTCAGGATTATTCGTAACTTGGGCGTACTTTCCCCAAACGACTTTTCCTCCTTGTGTGACCAGACCGAGCTCGCTGACGTTGACTTCCAAAATGGTACCTTTCGTTATGACACCTAGTGAAGTGTACATAGGCGAACTAGGGTTCTTCTTCACACCAATGATGGGTAGATGGAATGTGGCTTTCAGCTCTGGATGCGTCACATGAGCCTTCTTGAAACGTAAACTCATCGGACGGATGAATCGTTCAAACTTGGGAGGTTTCCGCGTAAACCCTTCTCCCACGAAACAAACCTACAGAAGAAGTTGGATAAGGGGCCTTATCAGCAAACTTGCTTGAATCTGAATCGTACCTTCGTAACCATTCGTTTCCATGATTTCTTTTTGGACTTTCCACTCTTGAGTACACGGAATACTTCGGCTTCGCTGACAGCTTTGACCTGAGGAATCGGTACTGACCATTTTCCAGCCTTCTCCTTGCGCTTCTGCTTGATCATGTTGGACAGAACTTTGGCTCTCGTCTGTGTCTCACGGTCGAGCAGGTACGCAGGTACAGCGCCATCCTGAACTGGAGCATCTTTCTGTGTGGTGTCCCGTTCTTCGTGCATTCGGATCGTCTTCTTCATCTGAACCTTCTCATTATGGCGCTGCTTGTTGTACAGTTTAGCCTTGATTCCGCGTAGGTTCTGAGCCTTATCAGCTTGTTCGTGAGGGGCTCGAGCTTCCCGTTTACGCTTCCGTTCATGGTAATCCAAGCGTCTTCCATGTCGTTTCTGCGCTAGCTCAATATGCTCGTTCTGGGGCATTTCGTCTATAGAGAAGAGGCGACGAACTAGAAGATTAAACTACGGTCTACACTAAAACAACAATATACCACTAACGCACCTCGTTAAATCTTCTTCGTGACGTCTCCAAATGCCCGACTTCGAGACAGCTGGTAGTCTTCCGTGGCTGCTCACCACCGGTGCAGACTGCATAGACGTTTCCGCGTCGGCTTCGTCCAGAGACTTCAGATCCTCCGTCGGGATGTCCAGATGGGCCGTGTCAAACAGCAATAATCCTCAACACTGAGCCAGAGAAGACAGTGAGAAGAGATCAACGGGTGGAGGTTGAGAAGTTCTGGACCTGATTACCTGAAGATGCTGATCGCGCTGTGGAAATGCGGACTTAATTCGTTTTCAGGATTTCGCAATGTTTCTCTGGTGAAATTAAGCCAGTCGATTGATAATTTGATATACGCTTTTGAATTTTTGATTGAGCCAGCTGTGTCTTGAATCTGGTCAATGACGATCACCAAAGGTCCAATATGGTGAGCCGGGCGATTCAAAAGTCCCCAGTACTTTTACCGCGGGTGCATGCGCGGAGAAACTCCATGCGCGGTTTAACTGTTTCTCCGCGCATGGATGCGCGGATAAGCTGACTTTATCTGCGGGTGTACGCGCGGAAAAACTCGACTTTATCCGCGGGTGGATGCGCGGATAAA
>BDGG01000002.1:5187547-5294279 GCA_001949185.1 Ramazzottius varieornatus | reverse complement strand
ACTCTCGCCTAGTCCGCGGGTGGATGCGCGGAAAAAGTATTTCACGGCGCATAGAGTTTCTCCGCGCATGCACCCGCGGTAAAAGTACTGTGGACTTTTGAATCGCCCGGCTCACCATAGTCCAATTTGATGTAACGCCTCGGGACAGTTGAAGAACGAAAAATCCAGGCTCTTGCTGCACGTTTCGTTCTTGTCCTGGATGAACTTCCGGTTGGCACGAGAGCAGCACCATGGAAGGATCCGATGGACGATCACATAGCTATCGAGCACTCGAACGATGTCACTGTTTGCCGTTTTGGATGGGAGAAGAAATGCCGTGGACAAAGTCGACGGAGGCTCAAGTAAGCTGTAAGCTTTGTCGTTTCGTTGGGTAACTGCTAACGTTGTGAGAGGATGTTGCTCATCACGCTATGTATAGCTAAACACCTTTGGTCGTAGAGGCTGTACTCCCGTCTAGATGATTTATCTTATTGTAGTGGGAGACGGAAGAGCTGTGCGAGAAGCTTTACTCGTCGCACGCGTCGATACATCCCAGGTATAGAAGTGCGTAGTTGGAAACGTAGTTGGTCGAGTAATGATTATCTTTTGCAGACACTTGAAGCGGAAGTCTCTTGTTCGCTTCATGCTCCGAGGATTCGACAGTCTGCCGAGTAGCTACTCTGTATGAAGCTTGAGACTAGAGAGGCAATGTTCGAGACTTCTTAGTCAACAAGACAAGATTGTTCCATTCCGCATTATAAGTTAATGCGTTTTGTTTTGTTGCAGTCGTTAGATAGTAGCCACCCGTGGCTGTGTTTCTGGATACTAAATGGACTTCGGATCCTAGGAGAGAAAATTCCAGACAGTGTCGCGAAGAAGTATGGTCGGCTTGCCAATGAAAACTGCGACAATTATAATGCTTTGTGCTTTTGACTTCCTGGTTCGTTCGTTTAGGACCATATCAATCCTACGAGCATGTCAGGATCCATCGGGAGGTTTCACAGGAGGACCTGGCCAAGTTTCGCACCTTGCGGCCACCTATGCCGCTTGCATGGCGTAAGAAACTACCATAACTCTCTAAAAATCAGGTTCTTATGTACAGCTGTCTTTATGTGTTACTGCAGGTTGTCTTGTGTGGGAACCGAAGAAGCACTCTCGCTAATCGACAAAAAAGGCGTACGGACCTTTCTCTACCAGATGAGGCGATCAAGTGGAGCGTTTACCATGAACCTAGATGGGGAAGAAGATACTCGCGCAGTGTACTGTGCTGTATCGGTGGCTGTCCTCCTGAATATCCCTCTGCGACCGTTGTTCGACCTGTCTCCCTTCTGGCTGGCGGATTGCCAGACGTACGAAGGGGGCTTTGGCGCTGTCCCGGGATGTGAAGCGCATGGTGGCTACACTTATTGTGCGCTTGCTGCACTGTACCTGTTGGAGAAGCCGATGCTTTGTGATTTGAGGAGCTTGGTGCGATGGCTTTCTGCTCGACAAACGCGGTACGAAGGAGGATTCCAGGTATACACATTCGATGCTCTTGAGTATTTCAATGAAAATACAATTAGAACCTTCCACGGACAACTAACATGTTATCGTTGGCGGTACTGTACACTGAAATTCTTACAGGGAAGAACGAACAAGCTCGTCGACAGCTGCTACAGTTTCTGGCAAGGAGCAGCCTTTCCTTTGGTGCAACAGGCGCTAAGCACCGATCCTGATTCGGTACATGTACCTATGAACTCGTGGCTTTTCGACAAGGTACTGCTTCGGCAATACGTCCTGCTATGCTGCCAGAACGCAGACGGCATTTGTGATAAACCTGGAAAAGGAAGTGATTATTATCATACCTGTTACGCTCTAGGCGGACTTTCCATTGCTCACCACGAGTTTTTGTTTGACGAATATAACGACGAACTTGCTGACGACGACCTAAATATTCTAGAAAAGTTGCATCCTGCTTTTAATTTGACCCTCGATGCTTTTGATACCGCGAGATCGTTCTTCTTGCCAAGCTCAGATGTTTCTTGATTTCCGAATGGTAATGAAGAACACTCCTGCTTTATTCCGTCGACATAGGTGGAAGTTCTGCGATTAAGAGAAAATCTGATGTCAGGAGCCTTCGATCAGCGGATGACTGCATGCATGCACATATACTGTACGTGATGCGTGGGCCGTACTGTCCGGCCACATGACACGACGTATCTATCGCATGTTACTACAATATACAGATTGCGAACGAAAGCGCACTAGCACGATTCGATACGCATAAGAACATTGTGACATCATAGGAACAAGTTCGTCTCGTAGGCTCTGTGTTAAAAGGGTCGCATAATGTTTACATGTGAGGTCACCATGCTCTCATGCGTAGCGAATAGTGCTAGTGCGTTGGCGCTCGTAATCTCTATAATGTAATAATTATATATTACAATTATTACATTATAATCTCTGTCTCTCTTCGGCCCCGTATCCCTCGTTGCAGATGTGGACATGTCGATTACACTCGCTTGCTTCGCAGGCTATTGATCGGTTTTCGCCTTCCATCCTGACCATCCCGGATGAGCCTACATGGTAAGTACTAGGAAAGGAGACAAGGAGCGCGTCTGCAGACAGCTAAGCGACCTCGATCAGAAACGTGTCTTTTCGCTGTTGAGTCTGAGTTCCCAATAAGCTTCGCTGGCCTCTTTCGGCTCTGTCATTCTTGCTCTATTCTTTTTAGGTAACCATCTGGAATACTGGACGACAGCATTATTAGAGTATCTGGAGCAAGTTTTCCTGCATCACTGCGGTTCATTGCAGTACGAAATTTGGAAATTATATAAGCAGCTACAGCTCCACTGGTGCGTATATAGTGGTACTGTATATAGCCGCAAGTTTAGTGTGCAAGTTTACATGTTTGAAGTTACTGTGGTAAGATCAGATTCCTGTCGAATTTACTCAGCATTTACGATAATGTACCTCTATGTTCCAAGGTTGCGTGACTGCGAACGTGGCTGATGAATCTAGATCGGTTGATCAAAACCAATACTTATGTCGAAGATATCTGCTGTGAGCTCCGAGCTTTGATGATTTCTAATCTTACAGATATACAATGAGTGACAAGAGCGGAACAGCATCGCCAGAAGAACAGCAAGGCCAGAAATATCTCGCAGAAGCGGAAAAGAAAGCACAGGGCAAGGCCGGATTTTTGGGCGGCATGTTCGGAGGCGGAAGTTCGCGAGTGGACGATGCCATCGAGCTGTACTGCAAAGCAGCCAACTGCTTCAAGATGGCCAAGAACTGGAACGCTGCTGGAAGCGCTTTCGAAGAAGCCGCGAAGTTGAACGAAAGTTCGGGGAACAAGCTAGAAGCCAGCCAGAAGTTTCAAGATGCAAGCATGAGTTTCAAGAAGGTGAATCCCACGCGTGCAGTTGAGTGCTTGAAGCGAACAGTAGGCATTCAGACAGAGATGGGTCGTTTCACTATGGCTGCGAAAACACACACGAGTATTGCTGAAATATATGAGTCTGATGCACAAGACAAAGAGCAAGCCATCGCCCATTACCAGAAAGCTGCAGATTACTATCAAGGGGAAGAGTCACAAAGTCATGCCCAGAAATGTCTGCTGAAAGTGGCACAATTCGCAGCAGACACGGAAGACTTTACTCGAGCCATTGAGATTTTCGAACAAGTTGCTAATCGTAACGCGGAAAACCCAATGTTGAAGTACGGTGCCAAAGAATATTACTTCAAAGCGGCACTTTGTCATCTGTGTGTCGATCCTCTGAACGCGCAGCATGCCATGACTCGCTATTTGGACCATTTTCCCGCGCTGGAAGATAGTCGTGAATTCAAGCTGCTAAAGACGGTCTTGGCTTGTATGGAGAACTCGGATGTGGATGGTTTCACGGAAGCGCTGAAAGAGTACGACCAGATTTCCCGACTTGACCCGTGGGCTACGTCGATCTTCCTGCGGGCTAAACGATCAATGGGAGAAGCCGACTTAACATGATTGTCGTGATACTTTTAGCAACAGTGTGCATGCGTCTGTCGCATTTCATTCTAAACAACAATTGTGACATTCCCAGTCGTACTTTCTCGTGGACCTTAGGGATTTTCAGAACTGTAGAGTTTCTCGTACACGCTCGTTAGTCTGTTTCAGCGTTCTGTGTAATTACTGTGCTTTTATTTACGGCTTCCAGTTTGTTCAGATATCTAGTTCACAAATTCATCACCGTTCCGGATACGCATATGATAATTTATAATGTGTTGTTTTTCTCAGTAGAGTTTACACTACATAATCATTAAAAACTGAACCGTGCTGTATTAAGAACAGCGTATTGTGAAGTGGTAAAAGTTAAAAAAGGCGCGGTACCTTCGAGAGTTCTGGATACCATCTCACACTCGGCCATCCCAGTCCTTGGATATACTGTTGTTGAAGCTAAGACTGTTCTGGTTTCTCTCGCGGACCAAGCTCGCTCGTGCGCGTACTCCGAAAACCTCCTGTAGAGCTTCCCGGAAGCAGATGAAGTTATAGTCGATCAAACCTGAACCAAAAAAACATTCAGCTTGAACTCTCTGTGGAAGTCGGAGGATGCATCACATACCTTGTCTAGCGAAGTTTTCCTCCCGAAGAAGACAGACCATGGCAAGATACTTGTTTACTTCGCGCAGGTATAAGATGGTCGAACTGTTTAGCCGGATGATCGAGGAGGACTGGCTATCGAAAGCGCTGGTTTCATTATCCTCTTTCATCCTGCAATAAAAGTTTTACGCCCTCTGCCATATCATTTTTTTTCGCAAGCCATTCATACCCATATATGTATGACACGTCGATTATGACATCGATGAAATCACAGCAAAGTTCGTAGGAGGCCATGTCAACTGGGGAACTGTCCGTCGCGACGTAGATCTTACTGACCACGTCGAACAAGAAAGCCTTCTCTATGTTCGAGTTCTGCGTAGAAAATGGTATAGGAAGACACGACTGGGTGAACTACAAGAACGAGGTTGCGTACCGATATGAAGATATTCAGTAGGTTCTCCATGGTGGGAAGTTGTGGAATGAGCTTCTGTACCACCTTGCTGAAGGCCTCGAATATGGAATGATCGTAGATGCTAGTCAGGTAAAAGCTGCGAATAAAAACTAAAAATAAATTTATGCTATAAGCTTGACCATGTTAACGACACACAGCTTCTTCGAGCTTCTTCGAATTCAAGGAGCATACCTAAGGTGGATTGAGTCACATCCGGCTACTAAGAGTTCGTCGTTGGCACGCTGACTGATATCGCGCTGCGTTTCGATCTTTTGGTCGTCTGAAAGGCCGTCCACCTTGTGAATAAACACTTCGAAGTGAATATTCGGGTTGACCTTATAGGCGCGGCTAACGATTGCGTGCAGCTTGTCAAGGGACTCCATGTAGTCATCCTATCGAATCAAAGCGATCAGTACTGTGACTTGTTCCTTGTATGAATTACTGCGGGTCGAAAACGATGATTTCTCACTTGAGCGTCCAGAATATAGATCAGGGCTTCGCAGTGACCGCCAAAGATGGTATCCGCGTCGAAGGTAGGATCGAAGAAATCGATTTGTCCCGGGAAATCCCACACGGAAAACTGAATGAAAGAGCTGCTCGATATATCTGAAAATGGACATAACAACTGACAATGAATCGTCAGTTTTCAGTAGCGTCACAATTTTCCGGTACAAAAAGGTGCTCGTACCATCCTTCGTGATCTTGTTTGTGCTCTCCAGAAACAGAGTCTCATTAGGCGACATCTTGTGAAAGACGACTTTCTGGATGGATGATTTACCTGACCTGCGAAGAGTAACTAAGTTTCTCACGATGCTTCTTAGCCACTGGAGCGGCTGCATCGACCAAATAGACAAAAAAGCGTGAGTTAATGCCTTCTCAGCCCCATCAGGAGTATCTTTGGCTTGATTTCCGTCGGCATATACGCCCCGAATTCCTGGTCGAAGTCCTCCATTCCGTAGCCATACTTCGGTAGCGATCCGACATTGTAGCTGGAAGCGATGGCTTCGTACTGTGCCTCTTCGTCATAGCTCGACTGAAACCCAATACGATAGTCACACGATTCGGACAGCCGCTACATACTGTATAGCGAGTGAGTACAGTGACTACTGTACACTCTATGAATGATCAGCAATTCAGCAGAGACCAGCAGACTTACCATTCTTTTCGACCAGCCTTGATGGTTGCTCCTCGTGCAGATTTCCGTATACAAGCTCTGCCGTCCTCCTGTTGTTACAGGTACAAAATTTATCGGTGGGGAGATTTCATTAGTCTGGTTCGGTGATCTCCTTTTAAGTCTGTCGAGATTTCAATGGACGATCAGATTCTTCGAGCTTTCACATATCGCAAACTCTACACTGAAAACAAATGCGTAACTTGATCCGGGTCACAGAAATTTTTTACTCGCAACTGCAACGTAACGAAGTAGAAATGTGTGGCCTATAATCTTTTGCCTCCTGTGCTCGGCCTTCCCAGTGGTCAGAACCACTAGCTAGTTGATTAATTGATGGGCACCACTTTCGGTTTGTGCAGCACGATGTTCAGCAGCTCGTCAGTGGGAAGAATTGAAGTTCGAACTTCGAATTTTGTTTCGGGAATGTAAACAAATACCAGAGTCTGCTTCTGCAAATACCTAGCCCTCGGGTAACAGAACTCCGCCCTCCACGCCGGTCAGCAGGCTCTCCTGATTCGATTGCCGATTGATTAGTGTCGTACGGCTGATTGGCCTGTTTGCGTAATAGCTCGGATGACAACTTCGGCGAAGTGACTCCGTGAAGTTCACTTTCAACTCCACGATCCTGATTATATGAGCCACCTTTCTGTATCACTGAATAGTTATTAGCAAGGAGGCAACATTATTCCGCTATGGCGAAGAACAGGAAGGGTTTTAACTGGAAAGCACGACAGCAGTATGCTGCGCCAACTGGGACTTCCGGCGCCGCTGCTCAGCTACAGGTAAGCTGATGTGTAGAGCTACAAGTCCTGTATTTTCCGTGCGAGCTCGTATGTGTTGGTGTGCGCTGCGAGAGGACGAAACAGCGGAGTGTTTCGGAACAAGAATTATAAGTAAATTGGGACTGACATTTGAGTACAATATTGTCTTCGTTTCAGAGTTCGGACGACAGTCGGAAACAACAATCGTCCGAAGTTCCTGCCATCAGCGAGGTCTCCGATTCGAACACGTTGGTGCTACCAGCGGTCAAGAAGACGTCTGGCATAGCGAAGAAAGTGGTTTCGTCGCCAAAAGCGAAGTTTGTTTCCCATAGACAAAGGAAGATGCAAGAACGACTGAAAGATAAACAGATGAAAGCGTCCAAGGTAATAAAATTGATTTCTAAATAATTTTACAATGCTGGATTTCTGCACTTACCCGCGGTTGTATTCACAGCGAGGCGCCCTGATCGAAGCGATTCAAGCAGTGCAAGCTACAGAAGAAGAGATGAAGCAGTTTGTGTCGGTTACCCAGATGCAGACGCGCGGGTTGAAGAGGTGAGTGTGCTAGTGATATCATCAGCCGCGGCGGTTCTCTGTATCTCCGCCGTATAGTTTTTGGTCCTTGGGTTCTAGGCACTTCCTTGACTTGAAAAGAATGTCGAAGCGCAGGAAAAATTCTCCAGTCCCCGAGAACGACGAAGCGGAAGTGGAACAGGAGGAGCTTGACGAAGACTCGGACATTTCGGAACCCGATGAACCACGCCTCAGTGCGGTAAGACGGGTTGATTCGGAAGTTCCGCAACCGTCATCCACAGTCGCCGAAACACACAGAACACCAGCAGAAATATCTTCAGTCAAACTGGAAGATAGGGAGCGAGGGCTTGAAGTCCACTCCGATGTAATATTAAAGAAAGAGAAATCAGCAAACCCTTTTCGGGGGAAGCATAACGTACTGGTAGAGCGCTTATCGGAAGTTCATGAATCTCGTGGGAAGTTACCGGTTGTGTCGGAAGAACAGGCAGTGATGGAAGCGATCAATGAGAATCCGGTGGTGATAATCTGCGGTGAGACGGGATCCGGCAAGACCACACAAGTCCCGCAGTTCCTGTATGAAGCAGGGTACGCCAGCGGAAATGGCATCATCGGCATCACGGAGCCGCGCCGAGTGGCTGCCATCAGTATGGCGAAGCGTGTGGGCTACGAGCTCAATCGATCACAAGAGGTTTCTTACCAAATTCGGTATGAGGGAAACGTCAACCCGAAGATGAGGATCAAGTTCATGACGGACGGTGTGTTGACCAGAGAACTCGCTTCGGTGAGTCGATTACGAGTTTCCCCAAAATGTCTCTAAGGCTTTGAGACTTACCCGTCTCTTTACAGGACTTTCTCCTGCAACGGTACTCAGTCGTGGTGATAGATGAAGCCCACGAAAGAAGTGTCTACACGGACGTTCTGATTGGCTTGTTGTCACGAATCGTCATTTTGAGGGAAAAGGTACGTTACGATCGGAGTTTGTAAAATGACCGTGGAACTTTGATCTTACTTTAAAAGCTAAGCTCGCTTGTTGACTCTAGCGAGGGATACCGCTGAAGTTGATCATCATGTCAGCAACGCTGCGCGTGGAGGACTTCGCAGAGAACAAGCTTCTTTTCTCCGTTCCTCCTCCCGTGATCCAGATAGACTCACGACAGTTCCCCGTCAGTGTGCACTTTAACAAGCGAACACCAACCGAAGGCGAATACCTCGAAGAAGCCTACAAGAAGATCTGCAAGATCCATAAAGAGCTTCCGGCTGGTGGGATCCTCGTCTTCGTGACTGGACAACAAGAGGTCCACGCCCTGTGTTCCCGCCTTCGCGAGACTTTCCCTTTTCGTGAATCCCGGAGATGTCCTTCAGGTTCCCAAGTAGAAGAAACTGGAAAAACGAAGATGAAAGGAGTCAAGTTCAAGCTGGACGCTTATCCTGTCAGCGCGCTGGACGAGGAAGAAGGTATTGCTCACGTCGATGACGAAGATCTGCTAGGAACGGATCCATCGACCAATGCTCGAGAAGCGACTTTCCAGGTTCGTCATTGGGTAAAAATTTTATGCTTTCACTTTTTCAATTTGATATTGATGTGATAGACAGTTTAAAGTTATAAACCATTTGAAATTTCCAGAAGATGCGTATTTTGTTGATCGATCTTAGTTAATCACCAATGGAGCAACCTAATTACAAAACTATGATATTGTTTTGATCTCTCGTGCAGGCTGCCGCTGAGCCGATGTACGTTCTCCCACTCTACTCGCTACTGTCTTCCGACAAGCAAGCGTTGGTCTTCCAGGCGGCGCCCGAAGGCTCGCGCAAGTGCGTTGTAGCAACTAACGTAGCCGAGACCTCCATCACCATTCCAGACATCAAGTACGTCGTCGACACGGGTAAGACCAAGATGAAGCTGTACGATCGCAATACCGGCTTGTCGACGTTCCGCGTCATGTGGACCAGCAAGGCAGGAGCAAACCAGCGAGCAGGTCGTGCTGGACGAACCAGTGCCGGCCACTGCTATCGACTGTATTCATCAGCTGTCTTCAACGACAACTTCTCGCAGTTCACCCCGCCGGAAATCACACGAAGACCCATTGACGATATCGTGCTGCAGATGAAAGCAATGAATATCGAAAAGATTATTAACTTTCCTTTCCCTTCCCCGCCTAACAGAGAGTCCTTGATGGTAGCTGAGGAAGAGCTGCTGGCTCTTGAAGCAGTGAAACTGCTGAAGCCGGGAAAAAGTGCTGAAGTGGGTGGATCAAGGATATCAGCACTAGGGAAGATTATGAGTTCCTTCCCGGTGGCGCCGAAGTTCGCGAAGATGCTGGCGATATCGAACCAGCAAGGTCTGACGCCGTATGTTATTACCTTGATTGCTGCTTTGACCGTCCAAGAGCTCTTCGTTGAAAGTAAGCAAACTGTAGTAGATCAGCTTGCGAGGGACTCGGCCGAACAAACTCGACAAGTGGCGCACGCTGTTGGCCAGAAACAGTAGAAACGTGCGCCACGTGTAAAACATCTTGCTAAGTTTGTTTGCCGAGCTCCCATTTGTTTGGCTTTCTTCAGCGTAATCTCAGACTGAATCGAGCATCGTTGAAACGATAAGGACGATAAAGATTTTTTGTTTTTAGGTTGGAATGATGGCAGTGAGCAGTCGGAAGAAGTTCGGAAGCGACATGGGTACCTGTCTCAGATGAAGAAGCGTTGGATCGGGACGGGTTACACCAAGATGCTCGGGGACCTGATGGTTCTTCTAAAAGCTGTAGGAGCAGCTGACTTCAATGGTGCAACGGAAGAGTACTGCAAGGAACATTGTCTGCGGTTGAAAGCGATCCGAGAGATCCGACAACTCCGGCAACAGCTAGCGAACGCCGTCAGTCTCGTAACGGCTTCTGACGAAGTGCTCATCAACCCCCAGACGCCACCGCCGAACGAGCTGCAGGCTAAGCTTATTCTGCAGATCGTTCTGTGTTGTCTCGGGAAGAAGATTGCGCGGAAGCTGCCACATTCCGTGGTCGACGCGAACAAACCCGAAAAGCACAGACTCAAGCATTCCTATCAGACACAGAACCTGGAGCAGCTGGTGTACATTCATCCGAACTCGGTACTCTTCCAAGATGAACCGGAGTATATACTGTATCAAGAACTCTTTGAAGGAAAGAAGATCTACTGTCGAAATGTGATGGAGATTCGGCCGGAGTGGATACCGAAATTTCTGCCGCAGTATTGTACGTTTGAGAAACCAGACGAGACTGCCGAACCTTTCTTTGACGAAAAGAGCGGCACTGTTGTCTGTCAGCTCTCAAGCACATTCGGTATGTTCGTGTTGGAATATGTTTCAAAATTTCTTCCGCTTGTTTCTGCTCACCCTTTCCGCCTCTTGAGTTTTCGCTATGGTTGCAGGAGCTCATGCGTGGCCTTTACCAGCTGCAAGGACCAACTATCCCGAAGGCGTCGAACTGTACAAACACTTCGGACGTTTCTTCTTGGACGGAAGTGTTTGTCCCAAACTGAAGCGTTTCGCGGACCAGCTTCTGGCAAAGCCGGTCATCATGATCAAAACTTGGGCCAGGTAAGTCATTTTAGTTTTGGTGAACCTTAGTATCGCTAACACTAATTTTGGCTTACAGTGTGCAACCCAAAACCCAGAACCTTTTACACGCCCTGATCGGCCGGAAAGTGAGCTCCCGAAAGAGTCTTTTACAAGTATGGAAGAAAGACAAGACATGTGAGTGTTAAAACACTAAGCAAGTGAAAACAGCAAGCTGGAAGTAGTTCTTACTGTAGTCGCAATATGCGCCTCTGATCTTTGCAGATCTTTTGCCACAATATTTGGAATGGTTACCCCAGTCTCTCCACACGCAGACGGCCAGTTCTTGGCCACCAGCTGAGTAAATATCATCAGTTTCGAAAAACCGACCATCGAGGTAAATGAGCCATACAACCGAAACTATCACACTTGGAAAAGAATACACTCAAAAGTTGAAATGAGATTTGAACGCTTGGTTTCTAGTCTTTCTTCTTGGACCCTGTGGGTTTCTCCTGTTCGTTGTTCAGGCTCTCTAGAACTTTCTTACCCAGTCTGACTTTACACGCTTCGTACTCGTTATTGAGATCGAAGTCCTGGATGAGCGTTGGCTGAAACATCACACCCTTGTTCGAAAATCGCTTACGGAATAAAGCGGCTCTTCATGTTCGTGTGACTTGGTTCCTTACCATGCTGTACTCATATTTCTCGATCCTGTTCTTGCTGTCGATGAACGGTCGTCTCAGAACCTCCTTGCCATCTTTGAAGCAAATAATGGTGGGCAGTTGTCTGGTCCAAGCACCTGTTGCTATTGCGTACCTGTTGCAAAAAGTGGAGATGGTCAAGTATCTCCAATCGCTAAACAAGTTCTGTTGTAAAGGGATTACCCGACAGCTGATACTTACTTTTCACCAACGTTAGAGAAGCGTCCAATGTCGATTTTACCGAATCTCAGGTTAGGTAACCAGTACTGGGCGGAGAGCTCGGCAAAGATGGGTGCCATATCAATGCACTTCATACTCCAGGTCGTGAAGAAGCAGACTATCCACACGTTCCGCTTGTCTTCTGAAATTGTCTTTTCCATGTTATCGAGCCCGGAGAAGTATTCAATCTTGCTGGGTCCACTGTATATCGGTTCCGGAAGGAGCACCATTTGCACTACAAAGAGAGCAAAGTATGAAAACCCCGTACTTTCGCTCACTCTCCTGCCCCCGACCAATCGGGAAAACTGCGCTATAGAGTCCGTATTCGAAAAACACTATGGTAGTTGTTCAGCACTGCGACCACTTCCCGGAGATACTCACGAGCGCAAAGAACGACGTAAACGATCATATAAGCTGGAGACTGGCGGTAGAACAGGAATACGTTTGCAACTTTTGCATATGTCCCGAACTTCTTCAGGTAATGCTGCCATGTTGGTGCTCCTCTGTTCTTTATCACGGTTATGCATCCAACAAAGATTAGGACTTCATGTTCTCTCTGAAAGAAAAAGCCCCTGTGACGCATATTGTGTGTATATTATAGCAGCGGGGAAGATCCTTGATAACATCAATCACGTGCAAGAAAGTGAGAAAACTATTCCATTTTCGGCTCTGACTTACCAAGTCCAACTCGCACTGGCCACTTTCGGCTGTATTCTTGAAAAGCATCGTGCAGAATGGACGCAAAAGGCGCAAGACCATAAAGCTCACGGCGAGAGCCATATTCACCACGAAGTACGGGTGCACAAATCTTCTCGCATCCATAGTGCCTCGGCCAAGCACGGCACGCGCCAGCGAGGATAGGTAAGCGACTCTCATCTCCATCTGTTCGCAGCTGCACGATCCTGGGCTATGTGCCTGCTCTTCAGACGACAAGATGTCAAACCGGGAGCTCCGGAAGTCGAGAAGGAGTAAAGAGGCAGCGACGCTTACTGCGATTTCGTGATGAAAAGTCCGTAATAGCAAACCTCCGTATGACTGGCGTGTGATATGGCGTCAAGTAGAACTAATACAATGGTACGACACGACACCCTTACAGAAACCTGCAGAAGTCACTTCAAGTCAGAAACTTCAATCAGAATCAATCTCACTTCGTATCGCGATAGCTCCGCCCAAAAGGCTGGCCTTCCTGCGGAGCTTTAGAATGAATCATAGACCGCTTGAATCATCGTAGAAAGCTGTTCAGGCAGTCTAAAGCCCTTAAATTGGGAAAACTATGGCAAGCCTGAGCCTATGGCGGAAAGATCAAAGGATGGGAACCAAGGTTCATTCACATCTGACGTAATAGAAAGCCCAGACCAGTTACCACGCCCATTGACCAACAGACAGAAAGGACGGGCCAATAAACCAGCTGCGATTGGGCGGTCAACCTATCATAGCCAATGGCTAGTATCGGTGGTCAAACATAGCAAAACCAATGGCCGACTCCTAGTGTTCAACCTAGAAAGACCAATGGTCAACCACTAGTGGTCAAGACAGCAAGACCAACGACTATCCACTAGTGGTTAATCTACCAAGATCAATGGTCAACCAACCTACCCACCCTGACTTTACCATTGCACGATCATCTACTTTCCCACCTAGTTACCCAGTCGCGTCGCTGCCGATCGCGCAGCAGGCAGCACGAGTTACGTCATACCCTGTCGGTCGTACCATTGTCCGACCGGCAGGGTCCTGAGAGTAATCAATTCTTTGTTAATCAACTAGCTGTTTCCGCCAGTTAATTCGTACGAATTTGATTGATCAGACACAAAGTCATGATTCATCAAGAACTAAAAAAATTGGAAAAACCAGAAAACAAATCGGGGAATCATCCTGAAAAAAGGATCGTGCTGTCTGGAGCTCGAGCTTCCTCTGATGAGTTTGCGATTTAGAGTCCCCTTGGGTTATTTCCATTTTACTTCGCTGTGCTTCTTCTAAATTAGAAACTGTACCTCCTTAATCTAATGGACAATTTTCTAGACAAAATTCTAAATGTTATCGCGCAGCGAAATTTGATAAACAGTACGATGACCCAGAAACATTAGAAAAAAGGTGGAACGTTGGGTAACGTTCGGGATATTTTCAACGGAATTTTTTACCAAAATTAACAAGACTGTTCCCAAATTCCCACTTCATTGGGGTCGTCAAGAGCTCAAACCACAACAGCAGCATTATATACGAGTTTTAACTTGTGAAGTACCCTGTAAGGTACAAAAGAAACTAAGGGTTTTTGGGCAGAGCACTAATTGGGGTGGTAAACTTGAAGTCCTCTGGAAACAGGCCGTCCACTTTTCCAATCAAGACGCGATACGTC
Source organism: Ramazzottius varieornatus (assembly GCA_001949185.1). Classification (NCBI taxonomy): domain Eukaryota; kingdom Metazoa; phylum Tardigrada; class Eutardigrada; order Parachela; family Ramazzottiidae; genus Ramazzottius; species Ramazzottius varieornatus. Next base: position 5,280,029 of record BDGG01000002.1, on the reverse strand, counting down.
TGCTTGATAGTACTATCGGCTACTCCTGACACCTCTGAAATTTCTTTGAGCGTCTTCTTCTGGTCCGAAGCAGCGCAAGCCAGAAAGATGGCCGCAGCTGCCACAGTGGTGGGTGCCCTGCCACCAGCCAAGTCCATATCCGTTGCCTTTCTCGCAATGTGCGTAGCAGCTCTTTGGACGGTCTGAGGTAGGCCCAGGTTCGAGCAGAACCGAGACATGTAGTCACCCGTAGTGATCAAGTCAACGCTGGTGTCCACATTGCGAAGGATCAGCTTGAAGCACCTGCCGATCTCTTTCTTGGTCACTCGGGAAATGGCGCAGATTTCCTTGAAGGTTCGAGGCACTCCTTCCTTTCGACAGGCAATGTAAAGACATGCAGAGGCAATAGCTTCGGTAGCCCGACCTTTAAGATGCAAACGGTAATAAGAACGAGCACGAGAATAACAGTAATAAACTAGTGTTACAGTGTATCACCATATCACCTCGCATCGCTTTGGTCTCGTAAACCTGCTTGAAAAGCATGTGCGCTTGATCAACGATACTTCGAGCCATGTTGATACGTTCAGCCATGGTGGTGATCTCTCTGAAACCTGTAGTTAAGGCTCGGTCTTGTGGAGAGATGGTCTTTCGGTTACGATACTTGTTGAAGCCTTGCGAGTCCAGCCCAGCTGGTCCAGAAGCAGCTCCAATCATAGTGGACAATTCTGCTCCTTCAAACAACGGATTCTCTGGACCACCTACTCGAGACGGATCGTCTCCTCCACTTTCGTTACTGAATGTACGCCATTCTGTCCCAACGTCGATGACACGATCACCAACTACCAGACCACACATGGGACAAACGAGATCACCTGCACGGTAGTCCTCCACCAAGATAGCCTCTGGATGGGACGGACAGCATACTCGCGCAGTCCTGTTCTGACGTCCAGCCATGACAGAGTAGTCCTGTCTACTGGATCTCTGTAGGCCCGTGATCAGCTCGTTTTCCGCCCTAGAATAAAACAGAGTCTTATAGTATGGATTATGGAATATCGGTATCGTTCGATTCTCGTGATGGAATGAATGGTCTCATGAGAAGTCATTATAAGCGTACGTAGCTTAATATAAGCTCTCGATGAGGTCATTCGCAATTGCCATGCGTTCACTGGGTGACCATCCGCCTGAGTAACTGGTCTGGTCGATCGGATTTACCTGAACCCGGGTCAGCTGACCCAAGGTTTAGCCCGTTCAAAAATCAATTTATAAATTTGATGGCGTTCTCGTCCCAGCAGTTCCACCAGTTCGGTCTGGCCCAGACCGAGTTCTGTGAGTTTTATCTACCCGAGACGTACGAGCCGAACAAGTTGTACGACTAATTTATTCAGCCTTTTGGCGGCTTTTCTTAGTTCCCGTAGCATTTTAGTTTTCTGTAGCATTAACTTGACTCTTGAGCAACTATTGCATTCTTCGACGGAGTGCCAGCTTCCCTGAAACCCCAACGACTGGAGGCCGGATAACGATGGACGCAGAGGATGTCGTTCCGGAGCCGGATGAGCTGATGGTGGACGGAAATGCGATGGATCACGATGGCGTGGCTGATCCTCCAGCGAATCCCGATCCTGACAATGTCGCTAGTCCAGATTCCTCTCTACTTATACCATCGGGTCCTGCAGAGAAGAATCGTGGTCTTGTGCGTCACTTGCATGGCATCTCACAGCGAACGAAGAGATCTTCTCGTTCAGGATCCGTGACGGGATCGCAGTATGCAACACCCCCACAAGCTGCGCGTGGTCCTAATCGACTGAACGGTGCAGTCCCTTTTTCGATTTCTGTGCCTGAGCTCCCGTCAGTGTTTTGAATGTGTTTTCTCTTTAAGAATCGATGAACTTGCTTTCGCCGATGCGTTATACTCCTGGACACGCTCCGCAAACGCCAAATAGCATCACGTATGCACTTACGATGCTGACAGAAGAAATTTTAACGATAAGCTGGGAACCTCTTCTGTGTGTTTGTAGTACTCCTGGACGTCGCCTGGCTCGGCATGACGTGGGCGATGGCATGGAAGTTCCCGGCCACGGTCGAAATGCACCTCCAGCAAACGACGAGCAAGAGCTGTACATTTGGGGCACAAGTGTCAACATCAACCAGTGCCGTGTGGACTTCCGGCACTTTCTGGAGACCTTCGAGAAGGGACCGGAAGATGATTTGGATGATCCCGACATTGTGCAGACTCAAGACCCGAACGAAGCAATTGCCACGGGAAAATACTATCTGGACGTCATGACTGAGGTGGGAAACTTATTCATCCAAGTTAGACTCTGTTTTTCCGTATACTTTAGGCGTAGTAATAATTCCCACCTGTTGCTTCAGATCGCCATTCTGGAACAGCCGCAGCTGAACCTGAACTGCATGCACCTGAAGCGATACAATGACAAGCTGTACTTCCAACTGATCGCGTACCCGCAGGAAGTCATCCCAATGTTTGACATCGCCGCTATGGAAATCTTCAACGAGCGGTATCCTGCGCGAGTCCTTCCTGGACCCATCCAAGTGCGACCGTTCAATTTGCACAAGACTTCGGTCATGAGGCAGATGAATCCGGAAGGTACGTAGACTTGGCTGGAAGTTAGTCTTAGAATGGTTTCGCAAATTGGATCGCTTTTGGTTGACAGACATTGACCGCTTGGTCTCGATTCACGGAATGGTCATTCGAACCAGCAACGTAGTTCCCGAACTTCGCGACGTCGTGTTCATGTGCAACGTCTGCGAACATCGAGTCCACGGAGAAATTATCCGTGGGAAGATCACGGAACCGACAGTCTGCCAGAACTGTAATTCCACCCATTCGTATGGAGTAATGCACAACCTCTCTCGCTTCTCCGATGTTCAGCTGGTCAAGCTGCAAGAATCCCAAGGTAATAACGGCCAAATCAAGTCTCAGCACTCGGTAACCAGCCAAGTAGACAAACGTTATGATGAGTAAAAGTGTTGGTGTTTCCTGGGGTTGGCTTTGCTGGATCATAAACTGATTGTTATTTTGTAGAGGATATGCCGCCTGGGCAGACGCCTCACACCATCCTGGTCTACGTCCACGACAGCCTGGTGGATACAGTCCAAGCTGGTGACCGTATCATCGTCACCGGAGTCTACCGCGCTGTCTCCATACGCCCTAACCCACGTCAGCAAGTCATCCGAGCTGTCTACAAGACTAACATCGATGTGGTGCACTTCCAGCGGAAGGACAAGCGTCGCTTGAATGAAGTGCAGGAAGAACTGTAGGCACACACTATTCTGTCGCATAACAGCATCAACGCGAGTAGTGGCAACCTGAAGTCTTCGTTACAGGGAACAGTTGAATTTGTCAGAGCAAAGAATTCGGCAGATCGAAACACTGGCGGCTCGACCAGATGCTTACGAAGCTTTGTCTCGTGCGTTAGCACCTAGTATCTACGAGCAGGATGATATTAAGAAGGGCGTACTTCTGCAATTACTCGGTGGCTCCAAGAAGGACTTTTCTAAAGTTGGGCGTGGTCGTCCTCGGTAAAAGAATTACAACAGAGATTACATTGGTCCTCGTCAATCAGTGTTTCTGGCTTGCAGTCTGATATCTGCTTTGTTCGTAGCTGTGAGATCAACGTCCTGATGTGCGGAGATCCAGGTACAAGTAAGAGTCAGATGCTGCAGTATGTCCACAAGGTGGCGCCTCGGGGTCAGTACACGTCGGGGAAAGGCTCCAGTGCCGTCGGTCTTACCGCCTACGTTACTCGCGATCCCGATACGCGACAGTTCGCTTTGCAGTCGTAAGTTTCTCACTTTTTCGATTTTTTCAAGCAAAACGTTCTTATGTCTATCTGTCTTAGGGGTGCCTTGGTCTTGAGTGATAACGGCGTGTGTTGTATCGACGAGTTCGACAAAATGAACGAAAGCACGCGATCGGTTCTTCATGAAGTTATGGTTCGTACGCTAAATTTCTTTGGGTGGAACTAGTCTAAATGTTTGAAAGAGGAGTGTTATGCAGATTCTTCTGTAGGAACAGCAAACTTTGTCAGTGGCAAAGGCTGGTATCATCTGCCAGCTGAATGCCAGAACCTCCATTCTTGCCGCGGCGAACCCGATCGAGTCGCAGTGGAACAAGGACAAAACCATCATCGAAAATATCCAGCTTCCTCATACTCTTCTGTCCCGTTTCGACCTGATCTTCTTGGTGCTTGACCCACAGGACGAGGCGTACGACAAACGGCTGGCTCGACACCTGGTGTCCATTTACTACCGGTCACAGGAAGAAGAGGCGATTGAAGAAGTGGTAAGTAGACTGGTCTTGCAGTCACTAGGTGCTATCCATTACAGATCTCGTCTTTCAGGATTTGAATTTGCTGAAAGACTTTATTGCTTACGCGCGGCATCACTGTAACCCCAAGCTTGATGATACGGCTGGGGAGGAGCTCGTCCAGCAGTATGTGGAAATGCGCCGTATTGGCAAAGGCCGTGGCCAAATTTCCGCTTATCCTCGTCAACTGGAGTCCCTCATTCGGCTCTCCGAGGCTCGCGCCAAAGTCCGCTTGGCCAAGTCCGTCACTTCTGAAGACGTGAAAGAAGCTATCAGGTAGGTCCTCCTTTGCGCGTCTCTGAATTTCTTAATTAACGTATCTGAATTTCTCAAGATCTGTTCTTTTAGACTTCATAAAGAGGCCATGAAGCAGGCGGCTACCGATCCCTTGTCGGGTCGAATCGACCTGTCCATTTTGACAACTGGCATCAGTACCGCTGCGCGCCAGAGAAGAGCAGAACTGGCAGCCAAGCTGAAAGATTACCTGCAGACCAAGCTGGGTCCTGGCACCTTTCCTCATGCCCTCATTTTTGATCAGTTTAGAGCCGCGTCTACCCTGGTATGTACTTCTTCGTTGGGACAGTATTCCATGGAGAGAGCACAGCACAACTACCTAAGTTAGAAAACCTAGACACACAACCTTGTTCTTCCAGACTTTCACTCGGGATCAGTTCGAAGAAGCTGTCAAGGAACTCGGCGAAGGAGTGGTTACCGCAGTCGGACGCAACTTGAGGGTATCCTAATTCACCTTCTAACGGTATTTGCATACGTATCTACCCAGCTTTTTCACCTGTTCGAGACAGGTGCATCATAAGGTTTTTGTATTCCTTTTATGCGTCCTGCTGCTAGTGCTGCCTACGTCTTAGTGGGCTTTTAGTTTAGCTAGTCCAAACTGGGAAGCGACAACAGCTTTGATCGTACTTTTGAAGGACTAAACTATCGAGTGAGAGCTGACACGTCGTTTTCAGACAATCTACACTTCGGCGTTCTACATAGTCCGAACAGGTTCTGTAGATAAATCTGATCTCGTACACTGGTCGAGTGGTCAAAACGATCACTAACAAGAAAGCAGCGCTATTCTACCAGCAGTGAACAGCTAACAGCATACGTTAACAGATTAAAAATGGGAATTTTCGTCTTGAAATGTACAAGCACGAAGCGTTGTTTTCAGGGTGAGCAAATCAAAAGTCGGCCGCGTAGAAAGAACGGAAGTTCCACCCGGAGACACAACGTCATGGCACTAGCGTGATCTGTACCCGGAAACTTCACCGGAAAACTTGCAGGGACCTTGTGATACTGTCGACTTTGTCCTTCTCCCCGAAGATGCACAATGCTGTTTTTGCACCCGACGCAACCTGTAGCAGAAAAATTGATACTCTGATTCTTGCGCATTGGCGGGTCCAAAGATCGACCACAAGAGTCAAAGTACGTGTGTATGATTATTTTGCGGAACCGGTTACTTACTTCGGTTCTACCTGCGTCGCTGACAATGAGAACTACAAGACCTCGATCCTTTGCTCGTTGCTCCAAAGACTCCAAGTGAGGGGCATCGTCTCCGCTCAGTACGATGGTTGTCTCCCTATACATCAACGAAACTGAAAAATTTTCGCGTGACGACATAAATTTAAAGATCAAGCGAAAGGCTGAAGGTATTTATGTAGAATCTGCTCAAGTACCCATCCATTTCCCACTTGCGCAGCCAAGATTTCTGTTCATTTCCCGCAGATCCATCGCTCTCCCATATCATGCGATATGCCCCAATTGCAGCATGAGCACTACTCGGCACAGTATTATGCAGAAACGTGAGCGAGAGAATCAGTACGCGAACTGCATTACGAACCTCTGAGCTGCAATTTTACCAGGCGACATCTTCAGAGCGCTGTTCACAACGATAACCATCTTGCATTCTCCGTCAGCAACTATACCACCCCAGTCACCAGCTGGGTTCCCTGCTCGTAACATTCCCCCAACTTGTGGACTCATGCCCTAAAACCAAAACATCTTCTAGTTTGAAGAATTCGGAAGAAAATAGTCTGAATAATAACTTCAGAGTAACAACGTAGTACAGTACCTGGTTGTCGAACACCCAGCTGACCGCAGCATCAGTGTTGTTGTTTCCGGTGTAGAACAAAGCCTGCAACAGAATTACATCATTGACATACCGGAACACCTTTAACCAGTCTAGAAACCGATACATTCGTCACTTTTTCAGGAGCTGCAGTGTGTATGAGAACAGGGCTCAGCACTGCGCTAATCACTTGTTGCTACCTGGATGCAGGTTTCCTGGTCGAAGCCCATGCCAGTCAGCTCTCGCAGACACTCTGCCTTCGGCACGAAGTCTGAAGTAGGATACAATCCTCTCTGTGCAGCTGACATTGTGGTGGTAACGGAGAGATGCCTGCAAGAAAGATCGCCGTGAACCATTATCCGCCATTCGTGAATTGTGAGCACCCAGTTGTCTGCCGAAGGATATACTATCTCCCGTTCAACCTACCGGAAGTCAGAAGTACAGTACAATCTTCTCCGTGGCTGGCAGGCGATCCCTTTACAATGGCGTCTGCGGACCTCTTCAAGACTACGACGGCGGTATCTCTGCCCAATGCACCCGCTTCTTGCTCTCAAGTATGCACAAACAGATAAGTTTCAACTCTCGAGACAGAAGAATGTCATGCAGAGCACCAAGAGAAACAACAGTAGCGTGTTATGATTACGATTATGAAACTGCAAGGTGAGTGAAGTGACCTCAAGGCAAGACACACTCCCCGCGGGCGCTGGGCGAATACCTCTGTGACCTTGGTTTTTACTCCTCAGGCAGTCAAACTCAACATTTTATCGGAATTGGACTGGTTAGGCTCTTTTGATCTTTCGTCCGGAGTTGCTCTACTCAGTCGTCTTCGATCCTCCTGTCTTAGGTTTTGTACTACAGCGATGGAGGAAGGAGCGGACATGGACATAACCGCACCAAAGACGTCGTACCGCCAGCTCGTCATCCCGAGAGCGGGCAAAGCCCTTGTTCATTCAAACAAAGTTGTCAGTCCCGGTGAAGTCCTCGGAGTAATCGGGAAGATTGTCAAGCCTGGCCCTGGAACCTGGTTGGAAGAACGAAAGATTCGCGCGTCATTCCTGGGAACTGTGACGGTGAACGCATACCACGATGAGAACGAACAGCGGATCGACATCTCGGTATCACGACCAAAAGCTGCTAACCGTGTGAACCACCTGATGCCGGAAGTTGGAGACGTTGTCATTGCCGAAGTGACTTCTGTGGATGTCCTGGAGATCGGCTGCCTTATCCGAGCGGTGGGAGGGAAAAACCTGAATCACGGCATAACCGCGGTGCTGAGAATGGAGAATATTGAGCCACTCAATCCTCACCGTGTGGAACTAGAGGACCACTTCGCTGTTAGAGATCTGTTCTTAGCGCGAGTATTAGTGCTGGACGCTCCTGTCCAGCTAGATGTGGCTGGAGATGCGAAACTTGGAGTCGTTTTGTCCTATAGTGCAGCAGGCCTACTGAATATTCCTATCGGACCGCATGAAGTTATCTGCCCGGAAACGTTTCGCAAAACTCCGAAGAGGTTGTCCGCCGCTGTGGTTCCGGTTGATACGAAACTCGAACACCTGCCAAAAAAGCGGTAGCTACTAGCGACCTTCCGAAAGAGCATCCAAGATTTGTATTGTTACGAAGCGACAGCAGATTTACTGTCCTTGGAAATAACTTCGTTCTTTCACTTGGGCCGAAATGTGGCTCCAGCTTTGCGGTCGTTTTCCACCGTGGACCCCATCTCACCATGCTGCATGCATACAGTATAAAATATCCAAAACTTTCTCCTTAAGGCAGCATAAGGCATCAGGAAAAACAGTAAAAAAGTGGAAAATTCTCCGGAGCGAAGTTACAGGAAGAACCATGTCGCCTGTCGATGGCGGAAAGAAAAGCTCACATTATGATCTGGGGTTCTGTTACGGATGCTTTTATTTCTTTATGAGGTAAGACAAATCCTCCATTTATATACAGCTCGTCCTTCACTTGGACGTCTTCGCCCAACACGCAGACATTTTCCATTCGTGCCCATCTGCCAATGTCGCAGTTCCATCCGATTATGCAGTCATTCAGCATGGAATATGCGCGAATTTTGGTACTTCCCAGAATGGTACTGCGCTGAATGCGCACTCCATCTTCGATTACGACGTTAGGACCTATTACCACATTCGGGCCGATTTTGCAGTTTTGGCCTATTTTGGCAGTGGGGTCCTACATGAAATCAGTATTACTTACACTTAAAAGTTTTCTATGTTATCAAGCAGGTGATTTCCACAACATACCACCATCACGTATCCTACAAACGGCGACCCAGAAGCGAGTTCGTCGGTTTTCCTCCTTTCGGCACTGCCGAGATAAAGGCACATTCCTGTAAGGAAATCTCTTGGTTGTCCGATGTCCATCCAGTAGCCTAAAACACAAATGCTTCTCTAACCTCTCGTTTTTTAAGCTACCATAATTATCGTGAGGAAAAGTGTAGAACTTACCTTCGAGTTCCATTGCGAAGAGCTGCTTCTGATCAGCCATTCCGGGAAAGATTTCTTTCTCGATGGATGTAGGTTTCAATGGGATGCGTTTCAGTATCTCGGGTCCAAACATGTACAGACCGGCGTTGATCTTGTTCGAGACATACTCCTGAGGCTTCTCTACGAAACTATCGATGCACCCAACTTCGTCGTAGATAACGACTCCATATTTGGAGGGTTCAGCGACTGTAGTAACCTGAAGAGCCAATGTACATTAACTGCGAACCCGGAAGTCAATACTTTGCGCAAAATATCGAAGCTGTAGTCCCACTTACCACAAGAGTGCCTTCTCGTCCGTGATTCTTGTGGAATGCTATCATATCATTGAAAGGAAAGTCGCAAATAACGTCGCTGTTCAGAACAAAGAAGGGTCCGGAACCTTCGAGATAAGAGCTTGCTAAGGCAAGAGGTCCCGCGGTACCCAAAGGTTCCTCTTCAAGCGAGTACGTCATTTTTATTCCTAGCTACAGAAAAGACAAAACACTGCAACCCCACTCGGGTAAGATATTTGGATGCGTGAAATATGTAAAACCTTCGACGCCAGGTCTGTAAGTTCCCTTTCCATCATCTCAGCCCGATAACTGACTGCAAGGATAATGTGGTCCACTCCAGCCTGAAAGAACGATCCTTGGTTCAGCATACACAAAAAAGGTAACCGCTTTCTTACTGACAATACTCACATCACGTAGTGCGATGATCTGATGGTAAAGCATAGGTTTGTTGCAGAATTCCACGAGCGGCTTCGGCCGACTCAATGTGAGAGGACGTAAACGCGTTCCGTAGCCTCCAACAAGAATCAATGCTTTCATGGTCACACCGGCGACGTGCAAGCTTCCAGGAATGCCGCCTGTACTTTCGGCTTCTAAAGAGCGGTTTGCAATGATGACCAACGATTCACAGTCAGGTATACCTATAACGAACAGTCGGAACAGACGTTGGTCGCTCTGGGTCTCGAATCACGGCAGGAAAGTCCAGCTACTATAAGAATAATAAGATACGTCTGTTGACTCTGCTCCGTTCCGTACACTTACCATGCAGCAGCCGAAGCAGAACAGTGCTCGCGATACAGATGATTCGGTTTCCGAGTTTGTCGTTAGTTGGTAAGATGGTGACTGGAACAGAAGCAAACTTCTGGAACTGGACACGTGAAACGGTGAAAGCGGCTATAATCAAGTGCCACGTTTTGTTTGTGTTTTTTGCTCACGTCAGAGAAAACTGGTCATGAGGCGGGTCAAGCCAGCTGGCAAATTTACTGTGGCGTCTTTCGAATGATTGGTGAGCTTGATTGATTCCATTGCTCTTCAGAACTGTGACGCATCGCTCGCATCCAGATTCCAGAATTTCTTGCCAGATTCACTTCATCGCTCGACGCTCGTCTCCGTTTCTTCTGGATCCCTGGTAGAGTATTATCGGAGTATCCACTCCGCTTTTATTGTCTTCTTGTCCGGATTCTGACTTCTCTTCCAAAGTTTGCGGGTTCTAGGTGCTTCTGGACCTGTCTACTTCGGTGGAACTTTCTACCGAGGCGCCTCAGCTCGCTGGAAGCCACGTGCCATCCTCACACGGGAACTTCTTGAACTCGCTGTTACTTCGGACGTTTCATCGCTTGATCCTATAGCTACGTACTGTTTGTTCGGTTGAGGTAAGCTTTCTAGAGGAAGTTGGTCACAGATCGCTGTGTGCACCCTGTATGCTTCGAGCATCCGGTCACGCAATTTCCTTTTGTGTGTTGCAGATGTCTCTGGCTAGCATAACAGACTGGTTCAAGTTCGAGTGGGCATACATGGATTACGAAGGGCAGAAATCGTCCGAGCGTTTGTACCAAAGAACTATCCTGCTCGCAGCGGCCGTAGGATTCGTTGTTGGATACTATTTCCAGCAGTTCTCATACACTGTTGGCGCACTCGGAGTCGGTAGCATCCTGTCTGCGATTCTGTGCGGTATTCCTTGGCCCACATTCCGAAAACACCCTCTGAAATGGCAGCCAGTAAGGGATGCGGAGGAAAACGGGGACCCAGCCGATGTACAGAACGACGCTAAGAAGACCAGCGTCGATGCGAAGAAAAAGAAGAAGCAGAAGTAATCGGGTTGAAGATGCGCTGAATAGTCTCTTGATTTACCTTACTGGTGTTCCGATCGCATATCATTACCATAGTTCACACTTTTATCTGGTTTTTCACCTGACAGTTCAGCTAAAAATCGAGCTTACGGCAGATCACAGTCCTGTCTATGATAATTTATTTAGTTAATACTTCTTCCGATTCATCAAAGGAATCGCTATATAATTCAAAAACGCTTTGTGCATAAGATCTTAAGATATTTCCATCAACTTAGAAACCACATTTTGATACTGTACAACACTTGAAGCAGGCGCAAGCATCCGGCATTTCCGTAACGGATACAGCTTGTACAAAATAAATTCATTGTGTCAATGGAAAAACAATGGAATACGAAAAGAATTCCCCCCATGCGGGAGAGGTACTCGGAAATGCACGGCAATAGTTCTTTGCGAGAACGATCTATGGTTTCTTGCTTTTGGAGTTAGTTTGGTGGTTGTGTAACTCAAACTTCAGGGCGTTGATCTCGTCAGTCCTGTCTTGAAGCTTTTCGTTCATGGTGGCGAGATGCTCAGTTAGCAGACTAATCTGCTCGTTAGTCTTGATCACAGTAGTTTCCAGATGCCGTTTCAGGTCGACGATATGCTGCTGAGCATCCGAAAGGTCTTTGACAGTTTTCAAACGGCTCTGTTCCGCGAGGTCCATCTTCATCATCAAGGCGGAACACTGCAGTAAGATTCATAGTCATACGACCAGTTGGCACTTAATCAGAGTGATATTTACCTCGGCCTGATACAAGGATGCTTTTCCATCCGCATGCTGCAGCTCCACCACGAGGCCTTCAATCCGACAACGTAAATGACCATCCCCATGCTCATCGGGATAATGAGGCTGGGTTCCAGCAGTGTGGACGTCGGCACCCAAGCTCCCTTGTTGGTTCTTGAATCGCGAAAGCTGGAAGTCCATGGTCCACTTTTCCTTCTCCTGCAAACTAAGAACTTACGGTATGCATACATCACACAGCTAGCTCTTTCTGGTCACTGTAAAGAAGCCTACTTGTTGTAGTTTCAGCAGCCTGGATTTCTGAGACTCAATCTGAAAAAAGAAAAGCTTGGGCTCATCTGAAAGGTGGTCAGCAACAACCAATTAATGGAGACCCAGGTCCACGAGCTTACTTGGTGTGTCAACTGTTTCACTAGTTCTCCTTGATGAGCTGTGTCGATATTATGCTGAAACCGCGAAGCAATACTTTGTATTTATGCTGCAAACTGCTCGGCTGCCGATATCTCATTTCGCTGTTCGACAAACACACCTGATGTATCGCAGCGATTTCCGAGCGGATTTTTTCGTTGCGATCTTGCAAGCGGTCATTTTCCTGCAAAAAAGTTGTTTTAAAAATGAAGACGCGACTGCACTGAAAAGCGGCAGATACATCATTAAGCACTCACTATTGAGAGATCGTGGACTTTGAGTTTCAGCTCGGATATCTGGAATGAAAATAATTATTTCATCTTGCTCGCTCTTGGATGATCACCATCAGATTTGTCACTGCATAGTAGCCAATGTGTTCAATGCAAAAGGAATGACACTTGCGCACCTCTTTCTGAAAACTTTTCTCGGCTTCGGTTTTGATCCGTAGCTCCAGGCTGTCGTACATGTTCTTGTAGTCGTTAAGTTCTTGGGAACACCTGTTGGCACTCACTTCCAGACGGTTCTTTTCCTCCTCCAACTTCGTACATTTCTCGTCGAAATTACTTTGCAGCGAGCTCAGCTAATTGCACAAAAATCATGCAGTTCTCGACATGGCGACAAGTCTTTTGACAAAATCGCTTGTGGGCTGTCCAAGACCCGGAAGAACCGAACGTACCTCTTGGGACAGGCGAGCGTTTATCGTAACCAACTGTACAAAGTCTTCATGGAGATCCGGTGCAGAAAACGAGGATCCATCTTGAAACATTGGCTGAGGCTGCTTCTTCGATTTCTATGAAAATCACAAAATTTGATAGATCAGTGGAAAAGCTCCAGTGTGCTCGAGTGATACTAAAGATTGGCATATACGTAAATACTGTACATATACGCACACTTTTCATCCGAGCCTCATGTTCTTTCAAATCGTTCTGGAGGACTACCAGTCTGGTCGAAATTTGACCGTTGCAAAACCGCAGACTTTCCGTTTCTTGTTCTAGTCGGCGGATAGCTTGATCCTTCTGGCGTGTTTGGTTCTGCAACACAGTATCAGTAAATCACTTCCGGTTCCAGAGAAGTGTATGAAACACAGCAGGTCTGTGAGTCCTCCGACCTACCTTCAACTCTGAATTCGCAGCCTTTTCTTCGAGGATAACATTCTTCAGAACGATTAGCTGGGAACGCATCTACAAAACATCCTAATCAACGTGTTGTTGATCACCACTCACCAGAATGATACAAAAGGAATATAGGGAATTAGCGAGTCTTACCTTGTTGTTCTCCGCCACAAGTCGGTCGTATTTGTGATCCACATTTTCCTCCACCAGTGACAAAGCCCCATTCTTCCCGTCGTCTCCACTCTCCATGCCTATCTGAACTGTATCCTATTGCCGATAGCGAGATGATCTGCGATGGAGACGGAGCTTCCAGAAAGAGTCGCACTTCCGACTGTCCGACATAAGTGATGACACGATGACAAGATGTCAACATATGTTAGTTACATGACATGACCAGAAGGACACGACCTTACAATGTCATCGTCAAACTGTCCGTTCAGCTGATTGTTGTTTAGGGAGTTCCCAAGTTGGGATTTTGCGACTATTGGAAAAGCGACATATGACATGACACGTAAGCTCCAATTTGGAATCTAGCTGGCCGATGAAGTTCTTGCCACACTCCTGAGTTTCCTTCGTCCACTACCATTCTGTTGTCTTGAACTCCCGGCTTGTCACTGATTGAGATTCTCCCCCTTCCCGTTCATTGGCCAACAATTTTGTTCTGGAATCATTCCACTGACTCAGCGGTACACCATGGTTGGTATCTCAAATTCGAAGAACCTTTCCTTAATGGCGTATTCCAGTCTGCCGGAAGCGTTCGTTCAGCTGACCCTATACGGTATTATTTTCTTGCTTATAGTATCGAAACGAGCCCAACAACGATTACCGAGGCGGTGGAGGCCATGACTTCGGTGGACGACGCAACATGTCCTACTCAGCTGCCACCGGTGGCCGGCGCGGATATAACAATTACAACAATGACGATAACCGTGGAAGGTTCCATGACGAAGGAGGATATGGCGGCAGCTACGGCGGTGGGGGCTATGGGAGAGATCGAGGATATGGACAAGATCGGGGTTACGGACAAGATCGAGGGTATGGAGGAGACGGTGGAGGTGGACGTAGACAGCAAGGTTACAGAGAGCAGCAACACCAACACTGGCAAGAACGAGAACCATTAGGAGCTAATGACGACTCCGACATCCCACCGGAAGTCATTGAATACTTGCAAGACCTCAAGAAGGCTATCAAGGACCATGATACTGTTCGAATGCAGCATCTGTACGAAGCTGGGTAAGAACTACTCATTAGTTAATTTTTGCGGATATCGGACATGCATGGTGAAAATGCTGGCTTATATAGATTCCGAGAGTGGAGTGAGAACTATTATCAACAGCGCGCTTGGCCGCACCCGAAGATTGTCGAGAGTCAAATCGACGACTTACCTGGTAAGCATTGCTCCTACTTTTTGTCCAAGCGATGAAGAATATTCGTTAGGCTGATCATTATGTATTCTTGTAGAAGGGGTATTCACGTTGCTGTACAAGGAACTGTACTACAGACACATCTACGAGAGCTCGGTAAGAGTTTCCTTCTATAATTGCGAGTGTCGGAGTAGCACCTGGTTGTGATTTTACACTAATCTTTTGGTCCTTCAGCGCGATAGTCTGTCGATCGACCAGCGATTTGAGTCTTACCAGAACTATTGGCAGATCTTCGATCTGATCTTGAGTAAGTACCTGAGCTTAGTACGAGTTGGTGCACTTGACGATCTGAAGACCTTTGACTGTAAGTACAGTTCTTTTCCCAGATCGCGACACGCCGTTGGACATTGGGCTGCCTAACGAATGGGTGTGGGACATAATCGACGAGTTCATGTACCAGTTCACTGCGTTCTGCACGTATCGAGCGAAGGCTGACAAGTTGCACGAAGAAGAAAAGGAAATGTTGAAAGAGAACGAAATGGTAGAGTCCTGTTAGCTTTCTTGTTGCGCTCGAAAAGTTTTTTATTTATCGAGCATTTACTCACTTCGCAGATCTGGAATGTGACCGTGGTGATGAACATCTGGCTAAAGCTCGTGGAACGAAGCCGAATCCAAGAGCAGCTAAAGATCCACAACTCGGGGGGTCAGTATCAACTACCACGTGCCGAATAGAAAGTCACACTTTTATGTGGATATCTCAAGACGGAAATTCTACGTCGTAGGTGATCCAAACTTCGAAAGCGGTTCGTTCGCCGACCATCCGATGTACAAGATGCTCGGATACTATAGCCTCATCAGTCTCATGCGACTTCATTGTCTCCTCGGAGACTACCACACCGCGTTGAAGGCTCTGGACAACGTCGAACTGGGAAAGAAGGTAATGTCAGCTATGACGAACCTTATTGACTCCAACATGCGTTCTTGTTAACACGGATTGCTTTTCCACATCTTAGCATCTCCAAGCAAACGGACTGCAGGCTTGTCAAGTGACGACCTACTACCATGTCGGAGTTGCTTACATGATGATGCGTCGGTACCAGGACGCCATTCGGACGTTCTGTGATTTGCTTCTGTACCAGCAAAGAGCAACAACCAACGTGTCGAGGAACCACGCGGCAGTTGGCAATGGCATCTTCGACCAGAGCGCCACCGTTGGTCGAACCTATCAAGTGGACACTTTGACCAAAACGCAGGACAAGATGTACAACTGCTTGGCTGTCTGCCTCACGCTGCACCCCATGCACATTGACGAATCCATCAGCTCGTCCCTGCGAGACAAACTGGGCGATCGCTTCAGCAAAATCCAGAAAATGTGAGTCGAAGGCAAAATATACGTGAATGAATTTCCGAACAGAATTTTCGGTGTTCCCCCTTTGTCATGCTCAAAGTATCAGATTTTTTATGAGTTTTATCAATAGGAACGAAGAGGAAGAATTCGAAAAGTTGTTGAACCAAGGGATGCCCAAGTTCATCACTCCTGCTACAAACTACGATGATCTTCAACCGAATAGCTTCAAAGTATGCCGGACCGACTTTTGCGAGAATAAAAGAAATCATTTGTACCAATAATCAACTGTCTTGTAGGAGTTCCAAAACTATCAGCTGAGCATCCTCAAGCAAGAGTATGTAGCTCAGAATATGATGTCCACCATCCAGAGGTAATTTTCGGTCCGAACCTGTCCAAGTTTCAACGGCTGTCGTTACTGTTGAATTATTCGAATATCATACTTGTAGTTACCTGAAGCTGTATACCTCCATGCCAGTACCCAAGCTGGCCAACTTTTTGGAGATGGCTGAAGATATTCTGCTTCAGCATCTGTATACTTACAAGGTATGTCGATTTACTTTCGCCTTGCTCCATATTCTTATACCGTATGATATCTGCAAGGTTTTCTGGTTCCAGCATAAGATGACGAACATGGTACATACTCATGGGTCGCCGTTGGAAGGAAGATTGGAGTGCAGACCAGAGTTGGATTTCTACATTGATGGAAACATGATTTACATTGCCGATACGAAAGTTGCACCGCGGTATGGCGACTTCTTTGTTCGCAACATTCAGAAGTTCGAAGAGGTAAGTTGCCATAATTGATCTGTCTAGACGTGTCAGATCGTGTGTCAACCTTTTGCTGTTTTGCAGTTGACGAGTACGCTGAAGCAGATCACGGTTGGAGGACCTGTCGTGAAGGAGTGACTTACCATGCACTGGTACCGCTTCGAATATTCTTATTTTGTCATTATCAGTTCGTTGTTGTTTGCTATTGCTTGGGAATTTGATACAACATAACATTCACCATTATCAGGATAATATTCCAGGAGGGTTGACGAAGCCATGGGCCATTGTTGTCTAGTCTCGTCTTGCTCGAGTAAACTACACTCTCACTTCCGGCGTCCTTCACCTTCGAGTGCACCAAGTTCATGGGATGGTGGTGCTTATCGCGAGTACCGCAAGCACTCGAGGGATGAGTGCCTGTACTGGACAGGGCAAATTCAGTCAGCCGAGCTGGTGCCTTTTCTATGATACCAGAAAGGCCAGGCTGTGACACGATTACGGACATGATTCGGAACCAGCCTGAGTTTACTCGCACAAGTCAAAACATATTCAGCCAAGTACCAACCCACAGAAATTCGATCCGAAAAAGGTTTAGACTGAGACACTAACAGATTCACGTAGGAGAAACTGGTGGAAAGGAAAGAGTTGTCAAAAGGAAGGTACAGGAGGTGATGTAGGAGGATGACCACAATCGAGAAGAGATGTTGTGAGCAAAAACTAAGGTCTGTCGAAGTATTCTAGCCAAATAATCCAAACCCACCATAGCCTAACCCGCCAATTCCTCCGAAAGGAGGGAATAAGCCTAGTCCTCCATAAAGACCACCGAGACCTCCAAGTCCCCCGTATAATCCACCTAGTCCTCCATACAGGCCGCCCAGTCCCCCGAACGCGCCTAGTCCACCGAATCCTCCCAGTCCTCCTAGTCCTCCCAAGCCGCCTGCAAGAAACAGCTTTGCGCGATGAAACTGAAGAAATATGATAGGCTGGAATGTTTCGTAAACGTGAGTTTGTGTGAGTGAATGTTATAAATGTCCTGTCGAACTCATACCAAGTCCCCCACCACCTCCGCCGTATCCGCCACCACCTCCTCCATAACTTCCACCGCCACCACCATATCCTCCTCCGCCGCCTCCATAATTTGCAAATGCGGGAGTGATACAAAGTACAAGACTGAAGATCAGGGAGAATATGCAGTTTCTTATCTCCATGTTGGTGTAGAATTTAAAAACGGGAATGCGAGCTCTGGTGTTTTCTCCGAGGAAGTCCTCAAGTGTAGTCCGGCAAGTGTAGCAGAGATTTAGGTACTTTTCGGAGGTATGACCAGAAAGATGAAGAGTTTAATAAACCATGAAAATTATGGCTTTGCCATCCTGATTGACCACAATGTCGACATGATATACGTATCCTCGAGACAACAATCGGCTGGCGGCTTTAGACAAGACAAGGCGGGAACAGCCCTCTTATACTTTGACTACCACGTAGCGCTGCAGAGCAGGATACAAGTGGCAGAGATCAAGAGTTCAGGAGGCGTTAAGATCCGCTAATCAAACCTTCTCAGCGCGAGCGACCTAATGGGTTGGGTCGTTGAGGTACCTGCTCGATAGCTTGAAACGTCTTAATCGTCCACGCTCATCTTCATGCAGGAAAATTAATTCAAGTGTGGATTAAATTTGTCTTATGGGCTTATATATGCGCTACAAGCTCTGTCAACATGACACCAAGAACCACCAAATGCATATTTCCCAGTCCAATGCATATCGATATGGACCTACATGAGTTACTTTGTTGACTTATTGTGTCATCTCGTCGACCATGTCCGACAATTGTAAAGCATTTCGGCGGTCAAGTTGACGGTCATTTTACGCGCGGGGCTTTTTACAAATGGAATGCCACTCGTTCTCCTTATAAGGATACGAACGATAAAATATGACGAAATACATTCGGATGTACGACACGTAATGTCCAACGCACCCGAGCAAATTCCGGTGGTCGGATTCCGGTTTGACCGCAGACCGTAGCGCGCTGCAGCAAACGATAGTTTACTCTCGTACGAAAGGTCCACCGTCCTAAATCCATAGGGCCGTATGTAACTGTTATATTAGAAACCCAGCAACAGGTCCCTGACAAAAAGACTGCCAGCTCACCCGTCGTCGTGTACCGTTGTTTCCACTGTACTTGTGTTCCACGGCTTCGATTTAAATTTCCTAACACAAAGTTTTTTGATGAACTGATTAAAGAACTGGGCCATGGCCAAAAAGAAGCGAAAGTCCAAGAAGGGAAAGAAGAAGGGCAAGAAAGTTCCCCACTATGACGTCATGCCCAGCTACCCATACGGTGCCGATCCATGGATGGAAGTCCAACCAGTAGAGCTGTTGGATCCACTTCCGGGTCATATTCGCACCGTTTTCTCGGTCGGTCTCATAATGCCCACTGTTGTCTTGGACAATGCGGACATGAAGGTCCAAGACATCAGACAGGCGGACATAATGGCAGCTGAGGAGGACGAGTTATGGGAGAAGAGGTACAAGGAAACTGAAGGGGAGCTGCAGGAAGCAACCGACACCGGAGACAGGTTGCAGGACCTCAACCAGCTGTACGAAAAGCTTCTGAACTCAAACCAGGATAATGTCAACGAAGCCATGAAGTTCCTCCATGACGCGAGTCTTAAACTGTACAGTCGTGCTCAGGAGCTGGAGAGCGAGTACAGGAAAGCTCAGACGATAACAAATGGGCTAGTCCGTGACAAGGAAGATCACCACAGGAGGATGGTTACCGACTACGAGAAGCAGATCGCGGGTAAAACCCATCGAATATTCTACTGCCCTATAGGGAGAACAGCCTGAAGAGAGAAATTTTGATGTTGCAGTGAACCTGAAGGCTTTTTCCAGAGCGGGAAGCTGTTTTGTACGCCCTAACTCTGGAGCACATTGAGCTCCGGAAACTGGAAGAAGATCGAGACAGTATGCATCTATCGATCGAAGAACTGCGGAACGGCATTTACGAAAATGAGAAACAGCATCGGCGAGCCGTCATGGCTGCCGACGAGAAACGCCGGAAAGCCCAGCGGAAGAACCAAGAAGATTTGCAGGCTGCTCTGGAAGAAATGGCTCAGCAAGGCTTCATGGCTGCCAAGGCTAACATCGCTCGGCAGAGTGAAGAACTGAGCGAGCAGACAGCCGGTCTGGCAGGTCTCTTTCGTTGGTTGTGCGCGGAAGTCCGAAAGAACCGCGACGATGTCGAACAGCTCAATCAGCTGTTGCAAGACTGTATCGTTGAGCAAGATTCTGTGGTAAGAACAAGACTAGTTTTTCTTCATCGATGTTACGTGAAAGATTTGGCTACGGGGCATAACGTTCAAATCGGCCACCCCAACACAAGCCAAGTTTGGTGTGGCCGGTTTGCGAGTCTTGCTTCGTTAGTAGGCTGACAGTTTAAAGTATCTTACAAATGCCGGGGTAGTTCAAATATGGGTTAAAATAGGTATCAGCATGCGAGGCAAGGGTTCGCGAGCTAGGAAGAACAAAGAAACAGTTGCGGAAACTCAAGCAAGCAACAGCAAACTTGGAAACAGACAATAAAGTGTCAATTAGGCTAACGATAGATGCTAGCAAGGTCCAATCAAGCTTGAAAGAAAGCTTCTTCGATCGCCGTCATGACGTGTCTCTGTGGAAGGCGAAAAATCGTGAAATCAAGCAAGAGATCAAGCAGATGAAAAAAAGCATTCGTACCGCATCACTCGAATCCAGCTTGGTCGAGCGTTTCGTGGTCAATGCGCTGGTTGAAGCACAAGAAAAAGGCACAAAGAATTCACGGCAGAAAGAAATGCAGGGAGGAAAGCGGCACGAAACACAGCTCATGCTTACGTGGTACGCTGAGGACAAGCGACTTCCGCTTCAAGCTCTCCGGACCACCAGGCTCAAGGCACAGTCACAACGCTATTCCCCAGCTGAAATTCCCGATCACGAGGACATTTCTCAACTGGACTGGAAAGAGAAAAAGCTCATCATTGAAACTGTCTTTAAATACTTGAAACAAGCTCACGAAAACTCAGTAAGATAGCCATGATAATTTAGTATTGAATTACTGTACCCCCAACTTGCAGTCCTTGAAACACTGAAAACACTTCAGACTCGCAATAACTTGTCTGAAAAGACGCGATATATTCAAAACTCGTAAATAAACGGATGAAGAAGATAATGGACTAGTTCTGGATAAAGCAGCTTTTTCGCTGCATAAACAACGAGACACGAGCATTACGCAAAAGCTTTGGAACTTCCGAGCTCTTGAAGTGCGTCCGCGCTTCATGCTCGAACTCTTTGCGCAGCTCCGTCAGGCAAGGAATATCGTCACACGACTCGATATTCAACAGTCGCTGGAAGGTTCTCTGCCAAATACCCGACCACGACCGCTTGAAACTCTTTGAGATCCTCCAAATGCCGGCTTGCTCGTGCAGCTTCATGTAGTCGCCGAAAAGCAGGCAGTGCATCACGTCCAGGATGCCCAGCAGGTCAATCTGGTATGTCCAGGGCTTCGAGCTGAGAATCTCGTACCCGGAAGTAGTCTTACCCTTCTTCACAGTGGAGAATGTAACAGTAGGACTGAACAAAGACACGTCAATACCGCAACCGAAATCTGTCAGGACGAGCGTGGGAAGAGCTAACAAGTCCTCTATGGTCTGAACTTTGTCTGAGATCAAACCCTTAGAATCTTGGACCAGGAAGTTATCGGCTTTAATGTCGCCGTGAATGATATTGACTGCGTGGAGGCCTTCGACTGCTCGAAGAATATCGATACTTAGCTTCATGGCCAAGAGCTCCGGTAAGGTCTTCTCTGGGCTTTTCTGGAAGCGGTTGATTAACGTCACCAAGTGGCCTTCTTCGAAGAGAGGAAGAAGCGTGAGGGTCATGCCGTCTTCAAACTGATGGAAGGAAATGGCTCTGATGATATACTGGAGGTATAGTTCGCCTTCTGGCAGTTCGTGGACTCTGCGGAGGATCGTGGAGTGAATGTAGTAATCCCACCATCCGTGAGATTTCTGTACCTGTAAGAAACGACCGTTCAGAGTCATATAAGAGCTCAACAAACAAACTCGCGAAAATCGTTTTCCCGATGTGGCGCACGACTGAATTTTAATTGGCTGAACGCATGCGCCACTTGAAAAATCCGACAAGATTGCGTTTCCAGGTGGCGCACGCTGTCAGGGTTACTGGCCGAAGGCGTGCGCCACTTAAAAGGATCGACCTTGTCAAGTTTATGTTTGCCAAGCTTCCTCCTCATAATTGGGTTTTTACCTTCATAGCCCAAGAGATGCTGGAATTACTTCGGTGATGGAGTGAATACACCACGGCATAGTTTCCGTCGCCTAAAGCTTCCCCAATTTTGTACTTCTGGCCAGCCAGCTTGATGACTACTTTCGGTTCGATTTTCTCCATTTTCTCTTTGACTCTCTGCTCGTCAGTAATCCTCTGCACGTTGTCATCCTCGTCTAGCATGCGAAAAATCCGGTCTTTCATTCCTGCCACAGTTTCGAGGCTGTATGGGTCGATCGGGTGGGCTTCGTCGTGTTCTTTCAGCGGACTACAGTTGATGGTGCTCTTCTTGCTGAAACGGAGATGAGTAGCGGTACCACTGCTACCGCTGCTCGACGAAGTCTTGTTCTCTCGACTCCGTTCGACGATAGGACTCAGCTCTTGCTTGTAGTGGGAAGCTACGTAGGACGGACGTGGTTGGGGCCGTCGTCGGAACTGTCCGTTGTCGATCTGTTCTTCATCGTCTTCCTCATCGAAAGCCATCACCGGAGCCCTCGGTGTCGATGTGTAACGCTGGTTTACGGCACTGACAAACTGTGTTTCCGAACCTGAACGAACGAACGAAAGCAAATCAGCGGATGAAATAGCACTAGTGCTGAAGTGAATCAGGAAAACTCTTACCGATCTGAAAGGTTTGCTCAGCGAACCCGAAGCTTTTCCTCGTTTGGTTAAACTCATCCTGCATCATCGCAAAGTGACCCTGCCGTTCAAGGTAAGCCATGCTTTCATCTTCTACCGCGTCTTCCTGCACTCCATTCTCTGTTTCCTTCTCCCCGTCATCGTCCTGCTGCTTTTCTTCCATCTCCACGTCTTCTTTCATGTAGTCCTTCGTCCCTTCGATTTTTTGCTTGTTGTCCATTTCAGCAGTGGATTCCTGAACCTCAAGGACTGACCGCTCCGTTGCTCTCACATCCACTGCACGAGCGGTAGTATAGGAAGTTCCAGGTTCGTGGAAGGTCGTCTTGTTGAAGACTTCACTCGCATCAACTTCCTCTTCGTGCGAAGTTTCTTCAGCGAACTCGTTGACCTTCTGGTATTCCATGGCGCCGGACATCGCCGAGAGAGAAAGCGCTTTTACTCGTCCTTCGAGGTTGCTGCAGTTAGCCGTGAAGAAGGTGGGAGCACTCAGTGGTTGCGTCGGCGCGCAAGTGTAGTTGGACTCTTGACTGGAGAGCGGACTTGTTGCATCAAGCTGGGGTATCGGAACGTTGGTTTCCAGCGAAGGTGCGGTGTTATTTTGGGTGCTTGGAACTTCCGGTGAGAGACTCTTTCTCGAGACTGCTGAAATCTCTGGAGAGCGACTTTCACGTATGCCTACCAAATAGAAACGTTTCATCCAGGCAATAATTTGCAGTTCAGAGGAAATTTTAGCTGTTTATGTTGCTTTAGCACCTTCTGGTTCGTTAAGATGTGCCGGCATGTTATCGCCGGTTTCTCTCCAAGCCTGGGAAGGGCTTTCTGGAGGTTGGGTGTCGTAACTCGATATTTCCGAAATTGGTTCGGCGAACTCGTTATTCGTACTAGGTATCGACGGCTGATCTTCTGTCGTGTTTTCAGTAGGTATTTCACTTGGAAAGGAGTCTTGAGAAACCGACAGGCACAAAACGGAAGGATCCTTCGGGACGAACGACTTTTCGTGGCGGATCGAAGAGAGATCCTGGAATATTGCGAACGCGGGTACCTGAGTGACCGGAGAAGGCTTCTGGATTGAGGGATGAATGGTCGTTCGCACCGAAGAGCCGTCCTCTACTGACTTGTCGCGAAATATCTGGAAGACGGGCTGTTCGACTTTGACTGGGTTCGCGATTAGCTGATCCTCCTCTACTGAAGTTTCCATATTCTACAAAACAGTCGAAAACATGACTGAGACAGACTCCTTGGTAGCGTTGTAGCCTGTTTAGTTTCTTAAGAAATCTACGTATCTCCCAGCAGAAATTTATTGGGAAAATCCATACCACGCTGTAGTTTGCATTTTCTGGGTCTGCCGCCGCACTGGTCTGGAGACTCTTGACGTTTTTTCTCTTTAGTGCAATCGCTTGACGAACTGGTTCCAAGTATTGCGGTTCTTCGGGGTCAGGCAAAGGCCAGTTTTCTGCAGCGCTCTTTTCCCGGGAGACATCACCCACCACCGACTGGTTCCACATGGCGTAAATCTTTGAATTCGTAGCTTTTCGCTGTGATTCAGGCAAGATGCTCACTGGTTGCGAGGACTGCCACGAACATGACGCATTCTAAAATAACAAGGTGAGTTACTGTTTGCATACATTTCTGCTAGCTTGAGTACCCGAATCCATGTATGCAGGTGCTTGATCGACTCTAGCGTTACAATTTAATCGATTCTGGAAAAAAGCTTATGAAGTACCCCGGTTTCTTCGCGCGGTGCTCTGAAGGATAGCGCAGCTCCATTTCCGAAATTTTCCCCCAGGTCGCGAGCCAGTGGACTACCGAGGAGATTCTCGTTTTTTGCAAACTCTTCTGTCGAGGAGGGTTCTTGGGCGTACTTCACCATCAGCGACTCCCGTAGTTCCTCGAGCACGACCAGCATCATGTTGACGGAGGCGATTCCCGTGCTTTTATGCTCCTCAGCCGCCACACTACCTAGTTTCCGCTGTAGTCGAGACAAGAAATTGTCAAGACCCACCACGAGGTTCACGTCTTCGTCCTCCACATCGGCCTTCAGCGATGTCAAGCAGGAGCTGGCGATCTGAGAAAATATTCTACATTATTAACTCCCGGTTCATTTCATGCGTTCATCTCATGGTTCGTTCTCCAGCTTTAAATAAGGTAACTGCGATGTAATACTATACCTGCAGGATGCTTTCGCACAAAAGCAAGTCGTCTTCGACGGTTCTGTTCATTTCTTCAGCTTCAGTCCGCATCTTCGCGCACAGCTCCCGCTCTTCCCTTACCCTCTCCCGCAGATCCTTAGCTTCCTGCAGCATCGTTTCTGAATTCGCGCGTTCCTCACTGGCCACTTGTTGAAGCCTCTGCGCTTCAGCTCGAGCCTGCTCCGCTTCTTCTCGCAGAGCTTCTGCCTCTCTCTGCGCTGTTTCCGCATTGTTCCTGATCTCCTCAGCCACGCTCAGCTTCTCTTCTGCATCATTCCACAGACTCTCGGCTTTCATTCTTACTTCTTCAGCGGACTTTACTTCACGTTCCAAACTTTCACGCAGTTCAACAGCAGCTTGACGCTCTGCCTCGGCTTCTCGTAGTTTCTCGTCGAGCAGACGCTCCTTCTCTTCAATGTTCTGCTCCACCTGCTTCTCACGAGCTGCTGCTTCTGCTTGACGCTTCTTCCGCACTCGCTTGGCCAAGTTCTCTTCGAAGGTGTACTCATCGGCACCCGACAGGAAGAGCTGGTAGTGCCACGCGAACATCGTCGTCGTCGACGGTGGAGGAGCAGGTTGTCCAGTTCCTTTTCTGTCATCTTCTTGACTCGAAGGTTGCCGAGTGGAGGGAGAAGGATCGTTATATTTCTCAACGTCCCACAGGTTCTCAACTGGTACTTCCGCAACTGACGTGGCGGCTGGAGACTCTTTGTCTGATTTACGATAAGCCAGAGGACGTTTAATAACCTAAAAGATAGCAGAAGACCTAGAAGACCTAAATTCGACGAATTCTCTTATGGATCTACCAGCTGAATCTTTTCCAGTTGACCAGTTGATTTATTTTTATATGGGTCGACCAGTTCATCTCCAATAGAGGTGACAAACTACCTTTGGTTCTGCAAGATGATCGGAAGGAATCGGCTCTTCGGGGTCAGCCAAGATCTGGAAACCCAGATGTGTCGAAGACGCCGCTTGTTGGGGTTTTCGGACTGAGTTCGCTGCACTCTTTGCCAACTTGACAGCACTAACAAGGTTCTCGCGGTCTGGTTCGGTGAGAAGGAACGGAAGTTCTGTTGGTGGAGGAGATCGCGCTGGTGCGGGATCAGCTGATGGAGAAGGTCCATTCTCTGTGGAGTGGATGGAAATCTGGGCGGTCTGGACCTTTGTTTGACGCGAAGAAACTACCGGCTTCGATACTACAAAGAAACGGTGGAAGAGGTGGTGATATCACTGAAACGATTCACACGATTTTGACATACGGATTTTGCTATCGCCGATCCGGTTGATCGGTGCGGTCTTCTTCTCTCTACCCACAGGCCGGAGTCCCCCAAGCATGTTTCGGTCTTCTTCGGTTGCGAGAGCCTCTGTAATGTTTGATTCGAACAGGTTTCGAGCATTACGATCGAAGATGAGCCGTCTTGCGTGCTCCAGCTTGGCTTTGTGCTCTGCGTCACTCGCGCAGAAACTCAAACCTCGCTCCAACACTTTTTCCGCTTCGGCAATGTTGTTCTTGCTTTCCAGCTCTCTTGCCCATTCGATGTACATTTCCGACCGCAGGTGACCAAGCTGGAAAAGTAAAATCGGTCGTATTAGAAACTCGAAGCTACGATCTGTGCAAAACTGAAGTTACCTCGTGGGAAGACATGAACTGGTACGTCTTTATAGCGTCGCCGTGAGAAGCCAGCTTGATCCATACTCTGAGAAAACGCGGATCGTCGAAGTATCTTTTGGAGCGTTTCCCCTCGTTGAAGAACTTGTTCGCACACTTTTTGAGCACTTGAGTGAGGCCGGCTTGAGCACCACCTTTGGGGTAAACCGACTCGATCCAGTCGATCAGGGTTATCCAGTTGGCCAACGGATCATCCCCTTGATACGACTCGATGGCCGCTTCTAGCTCGGCTCTCTTCTGCTTTAGATCGGTGGAATGCTTTGGATCGACTATCTCGGCAAACGATGCAGACTCAGCAGCTCGTCCTTGACGTATGGGCCGGATATTCTCTTTGGTCATGTCCCAATCGCTGTTTTCGTCCATTTCGAAGACGCTACGGCCTACGAGAAGCAGACATAATTCCATAGACAAATTGAGCTAATTGCCTGCTGTGTCCTACCAAATCGGTTTTCCATTTACCTTCTGGTGATGGTAGTTCCAAGATGGAAACACGAATCAGGTTGGGTAATCCGCTATCTCAAGCGTCCGAATCCGGGCATGACGAAACAAGGGAGAATGGTCCAGCGAACAATCAACAAAGACAAAAACATTCGGACCCACTCCTCTCCCAGCGCCTTCGTAACAGCTTTCTTCTTGATATCTCTCCGCTTCCTAGACGGCCAGGTGTATCCGGATGTATTCCCAACAACGCGGCGACTTCCTCATAGGATTCTGGTGCGAATCTTCAAGGTCCAGGGATGGATTGTTCTGTTCGAAAGAGCGGACAAGGACAACTGTCGAAAGTTCGCAATTTCCCTACTGCTAGTGAGGGTGAAAACATCCCCGGAGGTGACCTTCGTAACCCCCGGTCCCGGTCCCGGTCCGGTTCCGGTGTGCTAGCCTGCTAGGGGAAGGAGTGGCCAGCAGGGTTTTTGGGTTATTTGTCTTTTTGGACTTGAATTTTGTTTTGCATTCTATTTCCGAAACATCCTTATTCCTACTCATCCCGTCCATCGAAGTAGTCGGGCACTGCGCACGAGCGTTCATATCTTTAGCTTTGGGAACCCTAAAGGAGCATCATGGGAAACGCTGACCCCGTTAAGGTAAGTGTTTGCACGTGGATTATGGCGGTGCGCGGATGGAGCTGGCGCTTGCCTAAGATACTAGCATGCTTCTTTTGCTTCTTCTGCTTCGCTCATGTGTATGAGCGAAGTTACTAGCATGCTCCTTTTGCTTCTTCTGCTTCACTCATGTGTATGTCTTTACAGGATACACCACCGGCACACGGAGATGGCGATGAGGAAGGAGAGTTGGTGGTAAGCCTACAAAAACCTCAGTTGCATTCTCGTGTGTCGCCCTGGCTGCATTGCCGTTCTTAGTATTCTGTCCACCGTGTCGTTTCAGGATCCCCAGACTGTCCTAAGAGAGAAATGCCGTGCTAAAGCAGACTGTTCGAAGTTAGCTGCACGTTTGGACGAATGCAACGAGCGTGTTCGAAGTCGGATAAAGACTTCGGAGAACTGCCATGAAGAAGTTGTGGATTTATTTCACTGTGTTGACCACTGCGTAAGTTCTCACTAAAAGTCTCACTTGTCAGCTGCAGCTGCAGTATATAACCAGTCTACATACTGTACTTTCCCTTCCCTGTGTTCAGAGTTAACTTTTACCTTTCCGTGTCGTTGTAGGTAGCTAAGGATTTATTTCATCACCTGAAATGAAAAGAGCATGCACAGTAGTGGCCTGGTTTTGCGGTTTATGGTGTGGAAGTTATCTTCACTTGAGTAACTGAAATCTTCGGGATGGCTTTTGGAGACGTCAGCTTGTTTGAACAAACGTTGATTGTCTGGAATCCTGTGTGCATTTCGTCACTGGTCTTTTTAGTATATTTTGAATGCTGTCTCGTTGTGTGTTGTGAGAAATTTACGAAATCACAAAATCTTCTGCTGGCTTTGGTGCTCTTACAGGAACGCTCGATTCCGAAGTGCGGCAGGAACCAAATAAGACAAGTGATACGGAACGCATAGTTTACTGAACAGGGCCAACAGGCAATAGTATACGACAACACTGTTGACCGAATAAAAAACGCTAGCATAACTGAACCTGAGCTTCAAAGGTGGTTAAAAAACAATGTTCGTTCGACCGTAAGGAATGCATACTAGTAAAGCGAGCTAACAAAAAAAGACCGAACATAAACAATGACGATAAAATTCATTTGTCTTCGAAATCGCGGCGACGAGGATGAAACAGGACTCGTGTACCATACACAACATGGATGAATGATTAGTGAGTACTAAATGAGAACATAAAATATGTATGGAAGATCATTCCTCGCCAAGAGTGGTATGGTTGACTTTGCTGAAGTCGAACTGTTCTCCAGTTCCTCGTTTGAAGATGTCAAGGACATCATCGCAAGTCGATTCAAAGTGAGAGGTCGCGTCGTAGGACTTCGATACAAACACCTGGCTTTCGAGACCTAAATCCGTTGGAGCAAACAAGTCACTCACCGACACGAACCTGAAACCGAAGAATAACAAAACCCATGAGCAACCTCCTTCGCGAGAGTGCGGCGAGACTACTGCATATTAAACTACTGTATAGCCTTCGTAAGTTTGAAATATGAAAAAGCAGAGGAAGGACTCACTTTTGACGGATCGGGCCGAGGAGTTCCAAGCCGACCTTGATTTCCGCTTCCGGGTTCCCTGTCTCCACAGTTGTACTGACCATGGCAATGAACCAGCCCTTGGCCGCGACTTGATGGGTGGTCGAGACACACGAAATGTAGATATCTACGAGAAAAACATTCGAATGACTACATACCTTCTCGTGTGTGGAGTTCCTTACTGTATGCGGAGTTAATATATACATACACGACGCCGTTGTACAGTCCGGTCGCTCGAAATCTGGTACCTGATTTTGCGATTTCAAAATAAAGAAATCGTGCAAAATTAACGATGCTGCGAGCCATACCGACACAGCCGGTCCACATGCAGGTTGATTACTCGATCACACCAGTAAAGCTACGGTGTAATTTATGGGTGATGTAATTTCGGCCTTGGCTTGTCGTGCTGTATGGCGAACGTATAGCAGACTTCAAAACAAAATCGGAGAAATAGGTACCAGATTTCGATCGACCGGACTGTATACGACATTGTGTTGCCTTAAGGATCTAACATACCGTTCTTTCGACCGACTTGGTTCTGGGGAATGATGATTTGAGTAGAAAGAGCGTTGTTCGTGTTCGGGATAGGGTGGTCGATCAGGCAGATGCATCGAATCACCTGTACACAGAGAAACAGTCTAGTGAAATTAGCCAGCCAATCTCGAGAAAATGACTGCACAGTCTATACCGACTAACCTGGCCAATTTTCCTAACCCGATCCGGAGCGTATGATGGGTCGCAGTAGACTTGCTTGCAGCGGGCAACCTCGCTACCGCTGCGGACACCGACAACCTTGCCGTTCTCAAATACGATCTCCTCCACCGGCTTATCTAACATGTAGGTACCTCCGTAAATGGCGCTCAACCTGCCAACCAAAACGATACACTGTCTATGAATGCGCACAAGTTAGGACGAAACGAGGATCTTTAGAACGAAGGAAGTACCTGGCAAAGCCTTGCGGCAGCTCTCCCAAGCCGTACAGCGGGTACAGATAAGGACTCTTGCCGTATCTTGCCAATGATTCTTGATACATTTTGATCCTGGCCAGAGTGGGTCCACATGGTTGCGTGATGTACCTGAAAAATACAACAAAATATCACAAAAAGCTTTTATCAAAGTGTCGGAAATCCAACTGCGATTCCGAATCCGGTCCTACTCGTCTGTAGTATGTAGAGCTAGCGCGTGTCCGGTGAAGTCCGCCGTGTTCTGGTCCAGACCGTATTTTTGATAGACTTCGTTCATCGTTGTTCGTTTCGGGTCCACATCTTTCCACGTCTTGGGATCATTCTCGTCGAACTCCATAACGAATATGAGGAAGTTGCGGAACCGGCGTTTCTCGAACAAGCCCATCAGGCCTGAAAGTTGAACGTACACAATCGTCCAAAGTATTCATCATATCACTTTCACAAAGAGAGCAACAACAAACCAGATGCTAGAGCTTCTTTCTCGTCAGCTGGGACTTTGTGGATTTTGCCTTGCTTGTAGACAAAACTACCCTCGACAGACTTGAACTCCAGATAACGCGTTACGCCAGTGTGGATCAAGAGGCGGACAAGTTCGCCTACAGCATATCAAATGTAATCAATAGAAAAACTATTAAGCAGGAAGAGCCACCCAAAAGGAGTCCTACCATTCGCCATCAAGAACTTGGGAATTAAGTCCACATTCCAGTCACGCCCTCTTCCCATCTCGGGGAGAATGCTACCCGCGTTGAACTTCGCGTATAACTGAGAAACAATAAACGAACGATCATGAACAGAGTGCCAGAAACTCCAGATGGTTAGAACGAACTTCTAATTTCCGAAACATGAGACGACAGCAACTTTGATAACCACGGAACTTACGTCTTCCAAGGGTGTGATGGAAGCACTGTCACCACCATAGTACTTGTTCCTGTCCACATGCAAGACTCTCTTTCCGCTAACGGATAGCATTCCACTGATGATGCACTCCTGCAAGGAGAGATCCTTATATATGCAACTCGTGCCCCCAAGTTAAGATGAAGTACGGAAAAGCCTGCACCACAAACAAACGGTAACTGGCTTACAGTCAAACCCGTCCCGCAGACGATGGCATCGTACTCTTCATCCATAGTAAGATTCGAGTGGATTAGTCAAATCTGCAAAAGAATAACACGGTATAACAGCGTGGTAAAATTGTAGTTATAGGTCTGTGAACCCAGGATGTCTCTCATCCGGACTTGTAATTAGCGTGGGTTGGTAATAGACAGTATGCCAGTTAGACTACAGAGGCCAGAATTTACCAGACACAGACGTCCAGCTCTCCGTGCTGAACTCTAACAAACTTCGGCGAAGGCGAAGACAGCTTATAATTCGTAATGAGTAGAGTGGATCGATATTCAAGTCCTGACCCTGTACTGTATACTGCCCCCGACCATATAGCCACTTTAGCCAGCTCTGACAGCTTGCACTTGCAGTACTACTTGTAGGTTCAAATGTTCAGAACATATTACCTTCTTTCTCCGAGATGGCTGCTAGCGTCGTCCAAGCTTCGAGAAGTATGCTCCAGAGGGACAATGATAACGCAAATTTTTCGAGTCCAAAACTCCAGATGACGATGAAGCCCGAGTGGGGGTGATGAAGCTTTCCACCAGAAACGGTAGAACCTGCCTCTGAAAATTTGTCCAGACTCCAGAACGACGAGGTCAAACTCCTGGCACAAACAACAATTACTGCGAAGGGCGCAAGGGGCCCCGTCCGGCGGGAGACCAGACTTTGAGTCATTACCCAGGTGAAACACTGAGATTGGCTGCAAAACGCGTAGGCTACTGGCTAGATCGTTATAGGTTCCACATTCCATGCTGATCTGGGCCGAGCAAAGAAAATTCGAAATTCATTTTGCGTTTTTTCGAAAGTGAAAAGTCTGCTCCGTTTATTTTCTTCCTTTCTTTAGGAGTGGTGGCTCTGTCGACCTCCCACATCCCTTTCGAAATCTGAAGCCGGCCGCGATTGTGGAAGATATTCGGTGTTGGTCGATACGTCCATAACACCTTTGATCCTCACCTTAGGCACCGCGCCCCGAGACTGCAGCAGCCGGAAGTGGAAGCGTTAGTACGTTCGAGGTACGATTTTGGTCTTATGCTTCTGTCTTTAAGTTGACGTTAACCAGTGTCGATTTTCAAATCGTTACAGTCTTTAGTCTATGGTTCAAAGTGGCCTCATCAGTTACCCGAGATTGCAAGCTTATATTCGTGAACTGTAAGATGCTCTTGAAAATAAAGGAGAACGGTTTTACGGCAGACTGGTGAAACTCGCGATATATGGATGTGTCGAACTTGTTAATTAGGTCAAATTCATTCTTTAGGCGCGCTCCAGGACCAGAATGGCACAATCAGGAACGAAGCTGTGTCGGTTCTTCACCAGAGGTCTTTGCAATCGAAGTGACTGCCAATACCTTCACGACCGAAACGCTCCTGTTGACAACACGTGTGAATATTTTCTTGCTGGAAGCTGCATGTATGGAGACCGGTGTTGGTACGTATCCGAGCTTCCGTCATCCACGAAACGCTTTACGACCTCATTTTTAGGTACGACCATGTTCGACCGAAAGGTTCAAGCGTAGTTCGACATGTCCCAGAGAAGTTTGTCCCACTCGGTGGTGCTTCAAAGAGTCCGTGGCAGCTCGACAGTGGCTCGAAAGAGGAAGAAGAAAGTCAAGAGCCTGATGGTGGGATAAGCTGTACAAATTGAAGTACTGGTTAATTTAAGTAACGTTTCGTCTAATTGTTTATACTTGTAGAAGAGTTCCCACCGCTGTCGTACGCGCAAGCTGCGAAACCGCGGACTTCACGAGCCTCTGCGACTCCGGATGAGCCCATGGGTAGAGTTCGATCAACCGAACTTTGCCAGTATGCTCGTTGCGGTGTCTGTCCTATGGGAGATGACTGCGAATACACCCATGGGGATCTGTGTGAAACCTGTGGATGCCAGGTTCTCCACCCGTACGATGAGGAACAAAGACTTGCTCATGAAAGCGTAAAAAGACTTCCTTGTCGAGTTTTACCTCATTCTGTAAACATACTAATCTTTCATCTCTTCCAGGAGTGCAATGCTGCTCTTGAGAAAGAGATGAAACTGGCGTTCGCCGTACAACGCAGTTCGGAGAAGGCCTGTTCGATCTGTATGGAACTCGTGCTGGAAAATACTGATAGGTCCAAGCAGCGGTTTGGTATTCTGGAGAACTGTGGGCATACGTTCTGTTTTGAATGTATCATGAATTGGCGGAGACAGTCGAAGGAAACTATCGACAGGGGGGCTATAAGGTGAAGAAATTACTAGGTCTGAATTTATAGGGAAGAGTGTAGTTAATCTTTAGGCTTGTGATAAGGTGCTTTTTCCTGCTAGATCGTGCCCCGAGTGTCGCGTACACTCGAATTACGTTATCCCGAGCCGTTTGTGGCCTGATTCTCAAGAAGAGCGACAAAGCGTCATTGCGGACTACAAAAGCGCCATGGGGTAAGGGTTGTCTGAGTCTTTTGATAAGTTCACCCGCCTCATATGTTGTTGTTTGTTTTCAGAAAACGTCCATGCAGGAACTTTGCTCAGGGAGAAGGAAAATGTGCGTTTGGTGGAAAATGCTGGTTCCTTCATACATCGAAGGATGGTACCAGAGTTGACTGTGAGTTATTAGTAGTGTTTTGTGAAATATGATTCGAGGTATGTAGTCCTTTATGTTCTCCGTCTTCAGTGCCGGATCCTAGACCCAAAAGAATCGTCGAGGGCGGCAACTCGGGCGCTCGTTTCCTGCATCCTTTCCAGCTGAGCGACTTCCTGGACGGCGTGGACGACAATGACAATATCCACGAGTTCTTGGGGTATGACGACTCTTACGACGCGCTCAGCGGTGACGACACGGAAGACGACGAGGACGGCAACGACGAGCTTCCCTAATTGCCTTTCTCGGGTACTAACGATTCATCCCATAATCTGCGTGTCTTATTCGTGAAATGGCGTTACACAGGTCATCAGGAAGACTTTTTCCTGATTTGCAGGAAGCTTGTTCCGACAACGATGGCTACTCTCCTGCTTCGTTTGCTGAAGTTCGCCAGTATATTTTTCAATACGACGTTGTGTGTAGCTATCAAAGGCTGAAGTAACGTTTTGCTTTTGTCTGACGCAGCCGTTTTTACTTACTCGAGTTGTCTTCTCGCTTTCGCAAGGGTAATGGCTTCTTTTCGATTTGCTGTGATCGACTTTTTACACTAGATTGAATATCTTTTGTTATCGTATAACAATGCAGACGAAGTTCGTATCACCAGACAAAATATTTTGAGAGACTTCTCTAGCGTCGTGGTTGAGATATCACTAATCTTGGTAAACGGAATGTATGATTGTAGAAGGATCTTCACCAGGTTCTCCGGGATCAAGAGCGAACTTTGGCTATTATCTGAAGCAGCTTTTCGGCCTCTGTATGTATCTGCATGAATTGAACAGTGATCGGACGTTATTATCACTCGAACTGGCTATACAGCGGCAAGGTCGTTTACAGTAGTACGATACAACATTACCTTGTCTTCAGGGCTGTGGTCAGTCATGATCCTCTCGCATATCGTTCTCAGCACGTCGCAGGAGCTTCGTGACACAAGAAAGGTACCGCGATCCTCGGTAGCTTCATTTGCCGTGGAGAACTTGATTATGTCGTCCCTACCATTCGACCCATAATTGTACGTACATACGACCAATTCGGCCAAGAATCTCGCAGTTAGCGAGACAGGCTCGGCGAGTCCAAAGTCCTTTTCGAGGTCGTTTCCTGCGGGACGAAACCTTGGATAAAGCATCTGTGCTCGTTCGTAAGAATGTCGTAGGTTGCTCATTTTCATGACATGCTTACGGTCCAAGACGGAACCCTGAAGCTCGTGATTCCACCAGTCGACTGCAGTCTCCACGACAGTTTCCAGCTGCCTGAGGACATCGTTGTACCCGGCAGCTATCCGGTTTTCAACTGCCTTGTTCAGTAAACTCGGAAAGGAAAACAGATGGCTCTTTTGTTCGACCAACGGCAGGGGAAGAAACGATGACAAAGAGATCCAGAAAGCGACCAACTGCTGCTGGATTGTTACAACCGTGTCATCGTAAGAATCGAACGACTGAAAGAGCAGCATGTCTACACACTCCTTCAGTTGGGGAAAAGCAGCTTCGGCAGACTCTGTAATGAGAAAAAATTTCACTGAGAATTCTGGAATTGCGGTTTCATCTTGTACCTTCGTCAATCATGTCGCCCAGTGAACTTGGTTCTCGGAAAGCCGCCGACATCGCGAGGGTAGCCAGCTTCAGAAGAGGCAGGTTATTGTGGATACGACCTCCTGGGTGATGAGAGTAGCTGTACCGTACAAGCGTAGGCGGCGGCTCTAGAGTAGCTAACCTCATCATTAGACGAAAAATCGTGGAGCGCAGTGTCGGTGATGATGAGATGATGTCGACAGCTTTGGGCTGTATCCGTGCAGATGCGAGGAGGAGTGAGCAAACTTTGTTCGAGCATTGAGACGCAGAAGAAGGACTGGCAGGTTCGAGACTTTGGAGAACCCACTGGAGTTCATCCGCTAACAAGTCAACCAACTGGAACTCGCCTACGCTACCGTTTCCCGGATATTCGACCACTTCACGCAGTATCAGGGGGTTCGCTTTTTCCTGCACAGAAGATTTGGTTAGTGAGATGCATGGCTTCGGCACTGAAGTCAACTACAGTATATGCGAGTCCATGATACATGCTTGTAACTTACAAAAATATCTTGCATGGAGGAAATAATTTTCACTGGACTGTTCCAGTTATCGTTATTCCTATTCCAGTTTCCTCCTTGCCACATCATCTGAAAAAATAAACCACGGTTGGAAGACACGTAGTCAACGAGCTCTCGGCACTGTACATACAGCGATGATTCCAAACTGGCTTCCGGCAATATCTACAGTACCTCACGGTTATCGGATCCTTTTCTATACGACTCTAGCTCGTGCATCAACAAGACTGCTTGCTTGTAATCCCGACTTCCTCGAACTTCTTCCGCACTCTACAAAGGTAAAGGTAGCTAAAACCAAAGCGTTTCGTGAAGCTGAGATAGGCGTAGTTTCTTACCAAGTTATCCTGCGAAACGATGATTTCTTGCTGGAGTTTCTGAAAGATGTTACGATTGTCTTAGATTCCAGACTTTGCGTTTCAACTACAAGCAGCTGACCACTTGTTCTAACCTTTAAAGTAAGCAGGTCCAACGACAGAACTGACCGCTCCTCCATGATGTCCAGTAATGTGCTAATGACAAACATAGCATTGTTGGCGCAGTGGTCGTAGGCGAGCTCCGTCTCCGACCGCAGATTGTCCACTATCCGCTTCCCACAAAGCGACATAGTTGTGGGGTCCATTCCCTACCCCAGCAGAATTCTCACGAACTAGATTTGAACATCACAGTATAACCAGAGATCCTCCTCTAATATCTCTGGTATAACTCCAACTATTACCTTCAGAACCTCCCCAGATCCGCGACCGACGACGATTTTCTGAATTTCTATACGAGAAAACTATCCCTGGTTTTGCCATGGGCAAACCCCTGACTGAGTGCCTGTTCGCAGACCTCGGCTAGCAAACCAATCTACGATAGGGAACGATGTAGCGCATATCAATAAAACCGCCATTTGATCTTGTGCCACACTTCACTGCTATTGATTTCGACCGCGAGTGCATTGAATCAATTCTCGCATATAGAAGGCTCGGCGAAGCTAAAATAAGCCGCTTTAGCCGTTCTCAGCCGTGGCTAAAAATATTTCAGCCGCTTGCATGTGGGGAGCTGTTTGTGGGGAGCTTTGCAACAACGGACCCTCGACTGACCAGCGCTACGTCTTTCATAAGACACAGCTTCTGCTTGTAGTAACGATTCAATTCGCGATGTCCAGTCGTAGCAACAACAACCCAAAGACAGGATTTGAAAATGTACATTAGACCCGGACGTTAACGAGAACCGTCGGCGATCCTGTCATCCACTTACATACTCATCTGTAGGCTATCCGTACTGCCGAATGTTTGGAGGTACGTGATGAGGACCGCCAAACATTCTGCTCGGTTCTTACTACCTCAGCTGGTTACCCATTCGGTACTGCCTTACTCTGCCTCCGGTTGTACTGTAATTATGTCACAGAAACCAACATTCCCATCTTGGTCCTAATTCCCAGCTTTCTCGTCCTGCCGTTCCCACTCTGTTCTTCCAGGATGGGAATTTCCCGGTCTTGTAGATCAGAGCCGTTTAGGGTGGTCGTTTTCCCACCATTCCCGGGTCTAGCCTAAGCACGCCTGTTCGTTCTCCCTTGAGGGCTCTTCCGTTATTGATTTTTGAAAGTTTAGGGAAACAGATTTGCTGCCTAATGCTGGCGAAAATACGATAAAATTCGATACGATATTTTTCGATACAATATCGGCGGATATTTTATCGCGGTCTTCGATATTCATTCGATATCGATATTTCGATACGATATTTTTCCGTTACCGTATTTTCGATATATCGTATTATATCCCAGCGATATATCGATATTTCTTGAATTTTATCTTTCCGGAATTTCACTGGTTCAAGCCCAAAAACTCAAGAGGCCGGTTTCCACATAAAGTATTAGTAAGATTAAGATCGGAAGCGTCGGATGCAGCACAGACATGACTATACCAAGACTTCAAACACATGGAAATCTGGACAGAATTTGTACTGGAACCGAATGGGCGGAGTGTGCTCGGTACACCATGGCCAAAATCAAGTCTTTGAAATCAACCATGGTCTTCCGTAAACGAGATATCACTGGCGAGTTTGCCATTCAGCAAAATACCGTTACATCGAAAATATATCGATATGGCGCGATACGATATCGCCGAATATTTTATTGCGTTATTCGATATGAGCTTCATATCGATATTTTCGATACCATATCTGCCGCGTATTTTATCGCAAAAATTCGATATATTTCGATACGATATCGATATACCGTATCGTTGCCAGCACTATAATGCTGCCTGCTTCTTAATTCCGTCTTCCACATCTTCGCACAAACCACAGTCTACGCTCTACAGTATTCTGTGAGAGGATGTTTTGATTCGTACGACTCTATGTAGACGTTCGAGCATTGTGCGCCATGGATCGGCGGGCCTACGTGGACTTGCCTCCGTTGTTCGGGACCGAAGACTCCTGGAAGAAAGAAATGCTGCCCAACCAAAATGCCATTATTCCTGCAAACGAAGTTCCTGAGGGAAATGTCGACGGAGATACGGGAATTGAAACTGTTCGTCCGGAGGATAACAGGCTGTCGGATCTTGGACTGCAGGAAATCATAGAGTCGCTACCACGAGATCCACGACACCAGCGGAATTTTCGATACTTATAAGTAAGCATATGTTTGAATGTCCGAGGTGCAACCGGAAATGATCTTGCTTCCGCCAGAAGCAATAATGCACGTTGCTTTTTGTACAGGGCAGATCTGTTCTTTCTTCTTCGCCGAAACCATGCTCCAGGCTTCGTGTTGGTTACCTGGTAATGTTTTGCTGCGCCCTGCGTGCCTAGATTGGCGAGAGAGCTCTTTGCCCAGGAAGAAAGAAAAAAGAAGCCTGGGCCTTGATCTAACTTTCGCAGGATCTCGAAAGTCTGTTCTAAACTTTCTGAAACCTGTAGTATATGGTGATTTTTTACTTCAAATATTAAAATCTGATTTTGATCAAGATGTTTTGTCGTCGGGTGTATTCGGACGCGGTGCAGGTAGAGCCTTCCTGGTTGCTTCAGAACTTGCAAAAGTTCTCTTTCTTGTTAAGTCCTGCTTCCGGTGGTATCGATGTCGAAGAGCTTATATACGGGCACCATACCTATGACTGTAAAGACGAAGTGGCTTCGTTATGGAAGCCTGTTTGTTGGCACTGGCATATTCTGACACATTGGTCTCCCGATCGTTCGTGGTGGAGACGACTGCTGGCCTTCCTGTGGGCGTACCGCTATTTCCTGATGGGCCTTTTGTTTGTATTCCTGTTGGTGTGGTGGAGAGCAAAGAAAGCCAAAGAATGGTGGAACGCCGGACATTTGGCCAGGGACTCTTCCGCCAGCCTCGAAGACGACGAGTCATATCATCTCTTGGTCAACGAATCGACCGAGCTGGGCAACAAAGAGTTCACTAATCCGGTGGAACACAAAGGGAGCCGGAGAACTATACCTGGCCTCTCTAGAAGCCACGAGCTGGAACCTCTTGAAGACGAGCCGGTGCCGAAGAAGTCACGGATTCATCACTGAGTTTTTTGTCCAACTTTGTCCATCATATTACTAACGAATTACTGTAACAAAATGTCCCATAAAGTGATACTGGATGGCTCGAAATATGGAGGAGCTCGAGCATGCCGACTAATTGCCACGTACAAGAATAAGAAAACTGATTGGGTTAACCATCAGGCTCCGGGAAGCTAACAGTCCCTTTGATGTCAGACTTTCGGCGTTCCAAAATTGTGGAAAAATCAGTGTTCAATACGAGAAGGTTTTTAGAAGTTTCCGCTGAGGTTACCGATTAAGAGCCAGTGGCCGACTGCAACCAGTAAGTGACCATAGTTCCTCGGCCTTTGAGTTCGATCTCCCCGCGGAACTCCAGCCGGAAGTCTTTATTTCCGTCGAGCAACCGCTTGGTGAATATGCTGATCTGAACCCTCATCGGTTCGCTTGTGGATTCCAGTCTGGAAGCGATGTTGACGCTGTCCCCGAATATGCAGAACCGCGGCATCTTCAGGCCAACAACACCTGCACAAAAATAAACGTCAAAGTCTGTGTACATAATGCGACCATTGGATAAGGTTCTGAAGAAGGGAGAGTTCCTACCGGCTGCTACCGGTCCTGAGTGGACGCCAATGCGGATGAGTATCCGTTCGTCAGGTTTACGTCTCATTCTGAAAGAATTGAGCGCTGCTATGACTTGCAACGACATACGCGATATCTCCAGAGCGTGACGCGTCTCGTTCCGTTGCGGCAAGCCACTGACCACCTGCAAAAGCGGAAAATAAATTCGAGCTTGTCTGCTGGGATATCGGTTTCCAGTGTTTGATTTCAGGAGACTTGGTTATAAAACCAATTCTTTCACTCACCACGTATGCGTCGCCAATAGTTTCGACCTACCCAATGGATGGTCAATTGGAAAGTCTTGGTTACAAAAACTGAGTTTATTGGAGGTATAGCGAACCTTGTAAACGTCATAGTGCTCAATGACACCGTCGAATAGAGTGTAAAGGTCATTCAGAAGGTCCACAACTTGCATGGGCGTGCTGTCCATGCATAGGGATGTGAATCCCACGATATCGGAGAAATATATAGTGACCATGTCGAAAGCCTCCGGTTCCACGAAATGCCCCTGTTTGAGCTTATTTGCCACTGGTCTGAAAGATCACATATGTATCTTCATATACTCGTACAGCAGGCAGTTACGGTACTTAAGGCGTAGCATTCATGACTTGCCTTGGCAGCATCTGGTACAGCAGGTCTTCCGAGCGCTTCTTTTCATCCATAAACTCTGCTGTCCGCTCATTTACTTTGTCTTCGAGGTCTAAAAAGCCACGTTTTCAGGCCGAAGTCCTGGTGGATATAATTGTGCGAAAAGAAACTCCCAAATTACCGTTAGCATATTTTTCCATCCGCCGCATCTGAAATCATAACAAAAGGTCGATACATGACAAAGCTACAAAAGTTGATTACAGTTTGTGAGATTTATAGTCTTTTACAGTACCAGATCGTCCATTAGATTTCGGTTTTTGTTTCCGGGAACGGCTCTCAATAAGCTTCGTAATCGCTGTGCGTCATACCGGTCGTCAGGCTCTTCCGCCCAACAGTGCAGCATGATGGTGTACAGTTCGGGCGGACACAAATCAAACGGAACCCGGGGCCGGTAGGGAGGTATCATACAGTCACGCACCCGGGCAATTAAATCTATCGAAAAGCATGGTTCGTCTTCATCACCTGCATATTCGAACCGTAATTATGAAGGAGCATGCAAATAAACGTGGTTTGTTTTCGATGTATCACTTACCGGCAACGTCGATCGGATCCGTATCTTGGTCTATCCGTTCGAATGGCCCAGTGCGCTGAATGACTTGTTGTAAGATGATGGCGAAGCTGTAAATGTCGCCTTTCGGAGTTCTAGAAATGACCGTAAGTCTCTTGATTACATGGGACGCGGGCAAATGAATCTACCGTGGTTGTTTTTCCAAGTAGCGCGCATTCTCAGCGAAAACCCGTGAAAACATGCGCCACTTCAGACAATGATTTGGGTGAAATTATTCTCTGACGTCTCAAATATTTTTTTATTAGTTAAGAATGAGAAATCACCCGTTAGCCGGCATGGGAGTCCTGAGAAGCTCGGGAGCCCGCCAAAGAAGTGCGCGAAAAGCATTGTAGCTGTCCGCTGTCTGGTCCACCAGAGAACTACGCTGCAAGGCCGTCGTAGATGGCCGTAGCGAAGACAGTCCCAGGTCGCCGATTTTTACAATGAACCTCCCGTCAATCAGGCAGTTGTTGGAAGTCAGCCGCCCGTGAGATTTGAACGGAGAGTTGTGGACATAAAATACACCCTGCGGAATAGCAAAGGCCATACGGAATAGCAAAGGGGAAAACACTAGTGGCCGAACACACTCACGTCTACGATATCGTTCAACAGGGAAAACTTGAACGCCCAGTCCAAGTTCACCTGTGGAAGAAGAGGGTCGCCACTATGGACTCGAACCAAAATAAAATCGTGCTCTTTCGTGTTGCTCTTACCGCATCGTTGTCTAACAAGTTCGTCAAACTACCTTTGGCACAATATTCCTTTATAGAACAAGAGGAGTAACTTGCACATTTGTAACTTGTTAGACTTTATCGGCCGAGAGAAAGTTTTGACGCTGTACAGTATAGTGGGACAAAGCGTGGTGAGGAGGAACTGACCGTAACAATACACGGGGTCGCGGGGTCCTGACAAAGACCGTAAAATCGAGCGATATGTTCATGGATCATTTGACGTAGCTGCAAAATTTAATGGACATTACAGTGATCATCGCGGTATAAGTTTATTATGCGGAACTGAAGGTTTCTGGTTAATTCCTATGGTTCAGTCAGTACCTGTCGAAGTTCGAAAAGATGTAGGGTCGATATATGCGTAGCATCGCACTGGAGGACCTTGACAGCGATTACCATTTCTCTGAAGTAGCCGGTGGAAACGTAGGCCATGGAGCTCGCGCGGGAATCGCGGGTAGCCACTGTACGGGCATCGTCCGTTCCTGTGCCCAAGCTCTTGAGGGAACTACCGATGCCTTTAGAGCTGCTTTCATTTACGTTGCGCCGTTCCTTCTATGCAAAACCATAAGAAAGCTGTCGAAAAGAGTTTCCCTGTTCAGCTAAAATTCAATATAAAACCTTACCAGTACGATTTCAGTGATCTTTATCTTCCATGAATCATCGTTCAGAATTTTTAGCTTCCACCTGCGACAAACAAATTCATATCAAAGAACGCATTGACATATTGCTGTGTCGGGATATTTTTTTCAAATTGGTCATCTCGACCAATCGAAACTGTTTACGATTATGAAAGTCACTTACCGGTAAAGGTAAAAGATGGAGGCACTTCCGACGATTCCTAGGCACGTCAACGCAATCAGAATTGTGGCGTATGAAGGTAAAGCTAATAGCAGAAGCAAAAATAAGACTGTAATTAAGCATGTGATGGCGATTGTTTTAATGATGCAGGAAATGCAAGAACGTCAACATACTAGTTAGTGCACAAGCCCCCCTTTTGCCAGAGTAGCCACAAACCGGCATGTTGGGCGGTGGTTCTTTGAGGTCGCCCGGCCAGTGTATGCTGGACTTCGCGTCGACCTTCAGCAACTGCTGTCTTTCATTGTCCAGCCAGAGAACCGGCTAATAGGGAACGACAGTATTGAGACATTCTTATAAACATACACCTTAGGAGAAGAGTGAAACGCGCGCCATACCTGGAATGCTCGGTTTCTGGTGTTGTAGTCCTCCAGGAAGTACGGAAAGTTACGATCGCCATACGGGCTGATAGTGCACTCTATCACGACTCCCCTGAAGCTGTGACCCCAGATTTTGGACGTTATGGTTCGACCATCGTAGATATCTCCGTTCGAAGACAGCGTGGCATTCAGTGCCTTTAAGAGAGCAATATTATTTCGATTCGGTTAGAATCATGACAAAAAACAAGCCACGAACCAAACCGTAAAACATCACCGCATCCCAAATGCCCAAAACCAAATGTGTAACCTGTGGATCGAGAAGATCGGTAAGTGTGGACCACACAGAGAACCCTACAAGCTTGTGGCAAACCTGCTCTCCGGGTGAGTAGGTATAGTTGTACGACATGCGCGATATCTGTTTGACAGAGTCCGCGAACTGTTCATACTCCTCCTTGTTCAAAGGATCGTCGGCTGGCAGTTTCATCCGAATTAGCAACAGACTATCGAAAATTCTCCCAGCCTTCTGCAAGATTTTTAATGGTAAAACAAAGTCGGTCGGGTGTAACAGGGAAAACGGTCAGAAATCCTTACCGTATCGTTCTGGGCTTTTCTGTCAAAGAAAGCCAAATCCGAAAACCCATGGGCTCTGCTCTCTATTAGATTCGTGGTGATGTACACCTACAATAGGTCCAACAAAATACGCCACGAGTGTATCTCAATACTCAAGCGCGAGGACGCGTTTGAGACGAATAGGACAACAGCTCGCGAGCCTACATATTCGGAAGTCAACATTCCCAGTTCCGATGCCGCAAGCTATAATGTCAAGAATGAATTTTCGAGGGCTACGATCCCGTACCGATAAGACTGCCGACGAAACCAGTCGAGCTCACCATGATTTCATTGACCAAAGGAGGTGCAGCAGCCAAGACG
This sequence comes from Ramazzottius varieornatus, assembly GCA_001949185.1. Taxonomy (NCBI): domain Eukaryota; kingdom Metazoa; phylum Tardigrada; class Eutardigrada; order Parachela; family Ramazzottiidae; genus Ramazzottius; species Ramazzottius varieornatus. The sequence goes on along the minus strand of BDGG01000002.1, from coordinate 5,235,999 downwards.
TATACTACAAAACAATTCCTAATGTTTTGCACGCTGCGTGTGTACTACTTGAGCCAGTTGGGTTGCCACTTTGGGTACTCGCACAATAACGAGTGGACTAAATACCTATGTACTTACTGCGCGCTCTTTCGCTGCTCGTTGCCAGCGTGTCCCTCATCCACCGGACATCCGCGTTTTTTTCCAGCATCACCTTGAGAAACTCGATGCTCCTGTACAGATCAGTCCTTTGGGACTGTATGACTTGTTGAAACGATGACTGAAAGTCATTAGACATGGGCGAATCCACGTCATATAACTGCAATCATATCCAGGTCGAGAGGGCTCAAGAACGATTTAGGATGTGGGCAAATGATCTGAACCAGATCGTTTTTCCAAGGGGCGCACAGTTTCAGTCAAGAACAAGGTAAAAAATGCTCCATTCATCTGCCCACGCCCCATTTGATAGTGAAATAGTTGAGAACCTACAAACACAACGTTGGTCCAGTTGAAGTAATCCAGCACTTTAATGAGGAAGAATGACACATCTTCTTGAGTGTAGCCAAATCTGGTCAGAACGTCCGTTCGCTTCTTGTCGGAGAACTTTATCCCGCTGGCTCCTGAAGTCACCACCGGAATGTTCCAGTACTGGACCAAACCTCGAATGTTCTCCATGGGTTCCGAGCAGGAAGGTCCAATGACTAGGTGGCAACCTCCGTGCGACTGACTCAGATGCATGTCTACGAGGGTGGGAGATACCGCCAAGAGGGTACTGTCATCGCAACCACTGGGTATGGAACGACGTAACAGCCGAAAGGTGATATTCTTTTGCGCGAGATGCGGTGAGATTCTTTGAAGAGCACATTCTATCCCTATCAATTGAAGATACCATCGAAACAAAACAGACTATGAGAACCCTGTGGAAGGTCGGCAAAGAAAACATACAAGATGGCTGTTGTAACTTAAGTGGCGCACTTATTCTTTGTTAGTTTGTTATCAATTGGAAGCGTGCATCACTATTCACTTGCGATACAGATTTTCATTTCTGGCCGTACATTATCATGGTAAACAGACTGAGCCTGCAATGCTACGGAAGTATACCTGGTGTCACCGGGATGCTGTCATTTTCCCACAACTCACAAAGAGTCAAAACAGTAGCCGTGTTAGGATCAAGAGAGGGAACAGTATGTGGATCCAGGGGCGGGAAAACTGTGCCATAAGAACGGAATACAGTGGCATTGACACCCAAGACTGCAGCTTCCGGGTTGTGAAAACTTGTACAGAAAGTCAACAAAAGCGAGAAGTATGATGCTCGCATTTTTGGTAGAGCAGTAATTGCATTTTTGGCAGAACAATGAATAAAGATGTCTGGATACGAACTGATACACTGCCTTCGCGGTGAAAAACTAATCTGGAATGATTTGAAATGCTCGGAGAGGAAACTCTCCGTGCAGCTTCCGTCACATTGCTGCGTGAGCGAAAAATGATCGTGATGGGGACGATGTTAATCACTTTAATTCCGCGAGGGACTTATTGGAAAGGAGATCAAGCAAGTGTTTTCCGCTATTTACGCTCTTTTAGGTAAGCGAAAGAAAAGTGAGCCTACCGGTCGGATGCCACGAAATCGATCTGCGCTAATTAATGGCTCGGGTTTCAAGACAGGTGGGGCAATCCATTGGGCAATTCCGCTGAACAGCGACAACAAGTGAGGAACCCTGCCTACGCGGGAAGGATGATTAGCCGAACTAATATTACCACCGTCAATATCCGAGTGATGTCGGCGCACCAAAGAAACTCACCTTTGGGCAGATGAAGGATAATCCAGCAGACAACCTTTCAGATCATTAACCGCGCGCACGCATTCCAGTTTGTCTATTTAATTACAAACTACATGAAGACACATGGATTCAATCACGTGATCGGTTTTTTGAAGAGAAAAAGCCGACTGAATACAGCCAGACTCCAACAGCTAGACAACAGGAAGAACCCCAAGAAATGGTGTTGGTAAAACGAGGAAGCGGCGGGTCTGTCAACGCTCTACCGAACAAATAAGCTAGGAAATAAATTACCGTACATTGTGAAACACAAACCGGAGCTCTTTCACAACAACAGAAACCGTAAACGAAAACAAGAAGTCGACCACGCCCCTATATGCTTGTGTCTAGTTTCCAGAACGTTATTCTGAAAGGACATCATGACATTAGCGCGCTTAGAAGGTACCTCAACATCCTTTACTGCACTACTTTGAGAAAACAGTACCTCTGACGTCAGAAGTCGTCCATAGTCTGATATCCACGGTGAGGTTCGTTGTCCACATCCCTTCTGGAATTCATTGGTCGCGCAGTAGGTGGCGGAGCTCGGGCTTCTCGAGGCTGGCGAGGTGGCTGCGTACTTCGTATAGGCAGATGCATACTGAAGGCAGAATCATCCGAGTCCTAAGGAAGAAAGAGGAGACTGCCGAATATTGCGATTGAGAGTGTGAGGGCCTCTTACCGTTACTGAAGGTTGGCTGCTGACTTCCTCATCTTCTTGGTAAGTTCGTTGAGGAACTCGAACTGGGCGTTTGGCGGGTGACTTTGAAGCCGCGCCTTGTACAATGAGCTGACGTTTGACGGGACTCTGAATTGGAGCGGCCATCTTCGCTCGAGCTTCGGCTTTTCGTCGTTCCTCCTACATAACAACATGAGGAAAGCTGTCAATAGAATATTCAGTCTTTAAACAATAGAGCAATCAATCACACTACCTGCAGCACCTTGACTTCCTTGTTCAAGTTGTCCAAAGTTATCTCGGTGGATTCTTTATGCTTCACCTACGTACACAGAATGTACGGAGTAAAAACCTATAGGCTATAGCTCATTCTTTAGAACCTCGCACAGAGCCCCGTGTCCACGAAAAGACACTCAGGTTCCGTTTCGACCTGAAAACCATTCATACTAGCCACCTCACCATAAGAACTCCCTTCGTTACTTCCTCGTCGCATTTCGATCTGCGAGTAGCCACCGATGTCGTCAGTTCTTGCTGAAACAAGAAAAGATCTCACGCATAAACTCTCGTCACCAGTTACCATTCCCTGTCAATTGGGAAACCTGAGAATCCTTAACTACTCCAAGAAACACATTTCGATAAAAGTCTCACCTGTTGAGCCAGCCTTTGCAAAAACATCTCGTCAACATCTGTGGACTGCGCCAGTCTTTCAGAAAATTTCTGAAGCAAAATAGTGGTGAAAAATACAACGGCTTTGATTCAGTGCAGTGTTGTTAGCAGAACTCGCACTGACCTTGGTCTCGGCGAGTTTCTTCTTTGCACTCTTCAGGTAATCATTCAACTTCTGGATCTCATTCTTTTGTTCCTCGAGCGCATTTTCGTTTGACTATGTCAAAACAAGTGTGTCGTCATAGAAAGTGACGGTAAACTTAGCAGTACAAAGGGCGAGGATGGTAAAAACTTTGATGAGTTAAGATCCAGAACCTTGCGAGAACCTGACCAGGTCGCTAATTCAGCCTCTGCTTCTTTCAGCCCGTCCGCTAGCTCGGTATTCTTCTTTTTCTGCTTCTGCAGTTCGGTCGAAGCTTCATCAGGAGACAGACCCTGCAAGACGCCAAAATTCCAATTTCCACGGTGAGACCACGCGTATCGTATTTTTTACCGTTACGAAACGGAAAACTCAGGTTTCATACACAGTGAACCAACCTCGTTGTTCGCATTCCGAAGTCGCTGTACTGTATTCTGGAGGTTCTCCAGACTCTGTCGCCCCTCGGTACGAGCCTGTTCCTCCTTATTCTTTGAGGCCAAAGACTGAAGATTGCTTTCCACGTCCCTTTGTTTCGCCAACAGCATTTGCGTTTGCGACTAAAACCAAACAGAATGCTTTACAACACCGAACTACCGTAAGTAATAGTCACTCGTACCTTCAGCTGGTCGACCTGCTGAACGCGATCGTGGTCCTGCACATCGACACCATCAAGCAAAGAGGTCCTTTTTGCACTGACCATAGCCAGAGCTGCCACAGCACGATCCTAGACAGTACCGCATGAATGATGACAAGAAAATAATCTATATCTTAATTATCGTGCTGAAATTTGTATTTATCGGCAGTATCGTACCTTCTCAACTCGAAGGCGAGCGAGGCTTTCCGATACTTCAACAACGAACTTCCGGGACGATTCTACGATGATTTGACACAAACTAGATAGTATTATTCCATACAGATTGGGCAGGCAGAGCTGGGAACCAAGTTACGAGCTTACCGTTGGTCTCAGAGTACTCAGCGATCTCTCCTTGTAACTTCAGCTTCACCGCTTCCAAACCACCAATTCTGAAATGAAACGTACCGAGATTCATAAGCTCAATCATCGGTTACAGAACTGGACGAAAAATCGCAGAAGTCTGCCATGGTCGTGATCGTCACACAGCTCGAGAACTGCTAACTCAAGAATGAATATTTTTGAAGTACGAGTACGTACCTGGAAGTCTTGTCACCGACACGCAGAACGTTTTCGTTTTGTCGGTTCTCAAGGACGTTCTTCTTTGTGGAATGATCTTCTTGGTGATTTCGAATTGCTGACGAGATGTCGGCTGATTTTGCCACACATGTGTTAGCAGCGGCGAACAGTTCACCTGAATCCACTTTGCACTTATCCAGTTTTTCCTGTCAAAAAGGAATTGTGCGTAAACAAAACCTACTACGGTACTCATACTGAGGAGCTGACCCTAACAAAACACCTAAGCTGAGCTCACCGTAAGATCGCGTTCCGCTTCTTTAATTGCTGCGAGAGAAAACTGTTTTTCTCGTTCGGAAACATCCATGGTCTCGGTATCTTTTGCGATCAGGTCTGCAGCGAACAAAAGAGAACATCGTAATTCTCCAAAATTGGTATCTGGATAGATCTGACATTCTGCCATTTCTTTTCGTCACAGTTGAAGTGATGACCCACTCACCTCGTGTACTCTGCTCCAGATCCAGCGAGCTGCGCAGTTCATCGAGACGAGAGCGCCACGAACGCGCAACAAGAAGCTTTTCGCTTAGCTCGCGGCCGTGAATGGTCATCTGTGAAGTGTAAACATCTTTAGTCTAACCACCTCGTATTTCGTACAACTAAGCATTACTTTCCGGTTACTTCCTACAAAGGCGGAAGTGACTATGGAAATCCGTGTGTGCTGGTCTTTCTTGGTTATACCGGACCTCCTGGAAGCGCTACTAACCTGGTTATTCACACGGAGGACTTCGACAGCGAATTCTGCATTCTTTCGAAGCTGGACGTTCACTACCACCGATTAGTTCATCAGATCAGGTACGACCATTTGTCAGGATATTTCGTTCGTAGCCATCGAAGAAAACCTTACATCGATCTTTTGCCTCATTTCGAGACGTCTCTTGGTCGACTTCGAGTTTTTCCAAGAAAAGCAACGCTTCCTGGAACGAAAAAACCATCTCATCAAACGTTAACAGTCTCTGCTTCGTTTTCAGGTAAACCATTTTGCCAGGGAATGAAATTTCTGACTGATTCATATTTCGCCTGGCGTACCAAGGAGGTTTCCTATTTACCTTGTATCTTTGAGTCAAGACTTGACGCTTATCCGTCCGGAGCTTCTGAACCTTCATAACTAGAGAAGAGTATGTGAAAACAAACTTCGGACCATAACGAAACAGGGCAGAATAATAGAACACACCAAATTCAAAAGTTCTAACTAACATTCTGCGGAGATGGCTTGCATGTCTTCGGTATGCTCACGGATGACTCCCAGTGCATCCTCCAGGTGGCTGAATCTAGTGGAGACAATTTCCATTCCCAGATTAGCTCGACATGATTGAAACGCAAGTGTTCGGCCGCGTTTGGTCAGTCGTCTTACCGGGAGAGAAACTGCAGCCGTTTCGATGTTTCCTCAAGAACTGCTCCGCGGACACCTTCCTGGTTCCTCAGAATCTCATGAAGCTTGCCGAGAAGGATGTCGTCAGTGGAGCTGCTTCCAGCGATCTCGGAATCCTGAAAGACGGATGAGATTGTCCTCGTGCTCGGAAAAGGAGCACTTGATGAATCGGTAGAACTGTCAGACCTTACCTTCTTTTCGAGCTCTTCCTTCAGTCGTTCGCGCCAAGAGCCGATCACCTGACAATACTTCTCGGTCGAAAGTCCAGGTTGAGAGTTCTGTTTTGGTGCGTCCGCCATCATGAATCCAAAAGGAGATCCATTTTGCGCTGTATCCGACATCCTGACTTTTCCTTATCCTAGAACACAAGACAACAGGTAACCACCCTGAGATCCACTGTAGCAAACAGTGAGGAACAGATCTCAACCCACCTGTAGATTTGTCGCCCAACAGCTGATTTGCTCCACGGACAGTTTGCCTCTGCTTCAGCTAGCTAGTTCGTCACCACGAACGGAAACGCTTTCAAGGACTTGCGGATCAACTACAAAAGGCTGGAGGAGATCCAGCTCGACTTATCAGATCTACCGAAAACGTCCGAAATAAACCCAACGGCTAAGCTGTCACCTGTCGCTGGTTCACGACGTTGCAACGCATGTCGTCACGCCTGAGGTGGCAGAACGTGCTGCCCACTGTCCACGCGATGATGTCACAGCTTACCCGCTTAAGGCCCCTGTTTATTAACTTTGCGACGCCGTCATGCGCAGAACGGAGAAAAACAGTTTCATTCAGCTCTAATGGAAGGAACATCCGGAGGATAAAAGCAAGCACCAACTGCAAATTTTTCACATAAAGCCATTCTATGTTCAATACGACGTAGTAAAAAGTCTCGGCATGGCCGATTTAAAGGTAAAATTTTCTCATAATCCACAGAGTCAGAAAAAGTAATGGCTTCTTCCGGGTCCCAGAAGCCACATCCAATCCCAGCCAGAACAGCACAACCGAAACTAGCCATCTCCAGAGAACCTTTTGGCTTGATTATCGATTGGTTGAGCATACTGGCAAGTAAAACAAGAAGGTCCGTAGAAGCGGAAACCCCGCCATCAGCCCGCAGCGGGTACGCGATGTGCACCATCGTGGCTAGTCGAGTGACGCGTCGGTAAAGGATAAAAGATAAAGCTTCTAAAACTGCAAAATAGGTATGTACATCTGAAAAATTCACCGGAACGAAAATTTCCCCTCCACCCGTTACAAATCCATGAGTAGGTGACAGGAAATAAGGACAGTGCTCCATGCTATCCTGTAAAACCTCGGGCACCAGGCAGTTCCCGCCCAAAGGAAACTTATTATTGATGACCCAACTTACAAACTGGCCATACTCTTCAACCTGAGCTTCTACTAAGTAAGGAGGATCGAACTTGCTGCTCATCTGACACCCAAGCAAGGTGTAAATATTTTCCGCAGAAGAAAACACCAGCCGCCCACCAGTGTTGACGGATAGGAAGGCACCAGTCCCCAGAGTTAGCTTAGCCTGTCCCAGTTCGACGAGGAAGTGTCCAAATGCCGCTGAGGATAAAAACCATAAGATGACCGTTTGAGTTTATTCGAAGCTGAGAAGTTGCGACACCTCCATAGTTTACACGATGGCGAAGGAAGACTTTACCTGCGGACTGGTCTGCGGACATCGCAGTGACAGGTTTCGAGGACCCAAAATACTTGTCACATATGTCTCCGAAGTAATGAGCGCTTGGTAGCACGGTAGGAAGGAATGTCCGGAGAATTCTGAAGAAGAAAAGAAAAGGCCAGCTCCAGCCGAGTAAAGTTGGATCGTAGAATCCCGAGCAACTTGCAGCCGAAACGTCGATCTGGAACTCCTCCGATCCTGTTAACTGAGCTAGAACGTACGCATCTATGTGGCATAGACGAGACGTTCTCATATCAAACTTCCTGTGCTTTCTCAACCACGACAGCCTCGGCAGGATGTGGGTTGTCCGGAAGAAGACGGCGGCACTCAGGACGGCAAAAGTGAAAGCAAAGATTGAACTGATCAAGCGCCCACCAAACCGAATGGCTCGTAAGAACCAGTTGCTGTTCCATCGTCGAACTATCTCCTTACAGCGCGTATCCTTCCACGAGATGAACTGCTGCATGGGCGTCTTTTCGAGCATGTCATATAGTAGGAACGTATTCCGCTGGGAAGTTATCCCGAAAGTATCAACTTCTTCCCATGTTACATTACTCTCTCGTAAACAATGTCTCATAAGTTGTACCACATCCCGCATCAAGACGTTAGGATCTATCTCCGTCCATATTTCACCGTTGTCCTTGACGATGCTGGTCATAACAGTCGGACAGCGGAATGTGCCGACAGATTTCATAGTCCATGCAGGTGAATCGGCGGTCTTTACTGGGCTCAGGGATGACTTCCGGTCGAAGCTGAAAACAGAATAATCTTGCTCGTCCTCGTCATTCGCGACAGACAGCATGTTTCCAGACCCCCCAGTTGCATCACCTGACGTCCTTTCATCGAGCCGAGCCTCGAACAAGGTTGCTTTCAGGTTGGTAGATCCAATGTCCACTACCAGCAGTCTTGTCCGATACTTCCGGTGCATTCTTGAAACGCGCTGATCCCTGCGATTCAGTCACGCTGAGGTATGGAAAGTTAAATCTAGTAACAGATGGTGAATTCCTGTTGGAATCACCAGTCACCCGTTCCGCGAGCCTGTGTCGCTACGTAAGCTTGTCTTCTGCGGCCTCCGCACTTTAGCGAAAGTTTGGACGGCGTATACGCATTTGTTTTCCTTTGCATCCAGTTTCTTCTAGTCTTCGAGAATTTTCCCGGCGCTTATGATCCTCACAACCAAAATGGCAAAGGAATCACCCTCCACTAAGAACTTCTCCAAGGCTATCCATGATCTGGATCTCTTGGACCTTGTGGACTCCAAGAATCCGTACTTTGCCAGCAGGCCTTCGGCAGTCTGGGAGGGAATTACACGAACCTTGAACCAGGAGAAGGTAAGCCTTCCTTGCGCAACACGTTGTATACCCAGCCTACAGCGTACACGCGTTTCTTGTACTAGATCTTCAAGAAGCCTCTAGACAGCAGAGCCGCTATCAACCGAGTGAACATCCTAGTAACAGCCTTCCGTGGTGATGATCTGAAGAAGAAGGTGAAGTCCGGAACAGAAGAGCAGTATGGTCACATCGACGAATTGCTGACTCGAGTCGTCGCTGCTATAGATGACTCCAAGAAGCAGAAAGATGCCAAAACGCGAGCCGAAGCTTTCAAAAGTAAAGAACGCGACTACGCAGGTGAAGCTGTAATGGTGGAGGGGGAGAAAGGCCGTTCGGGGAGACGCAACAAAGCAGCTGATAATTTGGATGGTAAGCTTGACTAGCTGCACATGACGTCATATTATATGCGAGTATTACTCTGGCAATGATGGGCGGAAGATGACATCATGTGCAAATTTTTCAAGTCTGCTGCAACGATCCATCTGCGAATCACTGCGTATACACTTCTATTTCGGTTCGTTTTGGGCAGATGAAGCAGAAAAGGAAGAATTTCTTCGCGAGATGGGAGGTGATGAGCAAGACTAGGAAACAGAGAAGGATTACCGGGAGAATAAGCGAGCTGAGGCTGACGAAAAGGCCGACGTCGGTGAAAACAAACCGAAGAAACCTCGAACGTCGCGTCCTAGTAAGCCGTCGGAAATGGAAGTGTCCGATGATAAGTTCATCAAGCTGTTCAAGGAGACTGCTAAGCGCAAATATGCCTTCAAGGGAGCCGAGTCAAAAAGAGTGGATGATCTAGAAGCCAAAAAGCTGGAACTGCACGAAAAAGAGCTTGAGATCGAAAGGTTTCGTATCGAAATGGGATCTAAGAAGTTATACCCTCCGCTCGAGTTCTGATTGTCCTTGATTACGCGACTACACTTTGGTGCTGATCGTCCAGTGCTCTCCGATGGTCAACTTTACTTCCCAATGCAAACATAGCTGGCGAATAAGTGATTTGAATTTGCATTTGAATATGAATACGTGATTTGAACTGTCAGCAACAGACTTCCTCACGGTAAACTCGACAAGTACTCAAACAACGTCGGAGGCTCTAAATCAAAATATCTACTTGTCTGGTTTGGGTACAAGCAGTTATGGCAGTTAGTAAGTAGAACAGCAACACGGTAGAGGGTAGTCGCTGGCATCTCGTACATCTTCATTTGTCTTCGAAAGTCGACAGAAGCAAAATTCTTGACAACTTCTTTGAAGTTTCATTCGACAGCCTGTCGAAGCGTCGACATCAGCGTGTTTTGTTCTTTCTTAGCGCGTGAGTTCCTAATTTCGACTCGGGAAAACGGCTTGTGCAGGACTCCATTCTTCTTCGCGTATCCGCTGTCACCATATAAGAGATACCTTCGTAGGAATCCATTTTGCTTTTCCCGTAGATCATCCATGATCCTGCTTTCGTTCAGCAAGCGACTGTCATGCATGGGACCCCTTTGACCACCGTACAAATTCACAATCAATCCTGCAAACACAGAAACTGAACACCACTTCCGGTCGATAAAGTTTTCTTTGATTCGAATAAATGCATATAGGTTTACCATTGGGAATCACAACTAACTGCCATTTTGTGCGGTGAATTCGTTTGTGACCGCTGAACATACGTCGCTGGAAGAGCTTTAGCCGGCAAACAGGCCTGGCTCTTCCATCGATGGAACCAAACACATCTGGCACTACTCCTGGCCCACCTTTCTTTGCAATGGAAAAAGCAAAGTGTTCGAAGTCGTCTTCCTTCGGCCATTCATGGTCCCAAGTTCGTAACACAGAAGACGACTTGTCGATGATCCGTAGAGTGGTGTAGAACAGCCGAGTAAGACATCCTTGGGAACGACCGAACATCTTCCGTAGCTCGGTCCATCGGTTTGGATAAGTAAGTCTTCGCAGGACAATACACAAGGCTTCGATTCCTGAAGCTGACACTTTACTAGATGTTTTTCACGACTTTGGGAAATCGTAATACATTTAGCAGCTGATCCAGATGTTCCCGTTTGAACCGAAAGTAGAATCGACATTCTTTCTCGCTGTAGCGATCCAAGTCGAAGGCTTCTTCCTTCCAAGCGTCTTCCTCCAAGGCTTTGCTTTTGCGTATACGCAGTCGCAGGACGATAAACTGCTTGTATTAGATGTGTTTATGAAAAGAAGAGCATACAAATTGCGAAGCTCCATCTTGAAAGGAATACAAATGAAAACGCTAGGAAACAAATCGGGAATGAAAATGGACGGAAGCGAAGCGAACATTGATCGTCCTGACGTTATTTTGCTTCGACCGAATACACAGAGCAGTTTACGATGCGAAGACGGTGCGATTTCTATTGCGATTGCATCGAAATCGTGATCGTAAGCGCCGGACGAATACTCACTATTAGGGAATTTCTCTGGTAAAGACCTGATACCACTGATAGGTACGTGACTCATTTATCATATAACCAGATTTTCAACTTTCGCAGTACCCTAAATATTCGCTGCACCCGCGTATTACGTCATCGTACACGTGAAGTACAGCTCCGGTCCGGTTTCACGAATTAGAGAACTCCCTACGGAGGTACATCATCACGTACGCATACGTACTGCGCGGATACAGCGCATATTCCATTACTGAAATTTAATTTATTTTAAATTCCAACCATTTTTTTGCAAGAGTTTTCTTACTTTACACCTCCAAGAATCCCTCCTCTCCGGAAGTCGAAATCCTGGACAAAATTCGACAGAAGGTTAGCAGGATTCTGGAGGTTGGGGCTCGAGTCTGGACCGGTTTTTTCCGTGAGATCCACCTGTGCCGGATCTGGTTTTGATGCCGTAGGTTGGCCACTTCTGTGTATAAATCCAAAGTGCGATCAGAGATCGGAGGAAGCGTTCAGCGTATGAAACTGCGGGAGAGTTGCGGACGTCCAAAGGTATGTCAGAGCTGAAAACTATGCCAATGGAGCGTATGACTTCATTAGGGTTTGCTAACCAGAAAACAAATGATGAAATATTCTTGCTCCGACTGACACCGAGGCTTGTCTAAGCTCCGGTGTCGGACTTGAAGATAAACTTGGGGATTGTCTGACAGCACTCGGAAATACTGACTGGTAGTAGCGACAGTTAGCCGTCAGTATCCCATTACGTGCTACACTTGCAGTTCGGGAATTTTCTCCTACGAGATCCACAATATCAATGGCGCTGAGCACACAATCTCAAACATTTGGGAAGAAGCAGTCAGCAAAGAAGAACAGAACCGCTAAGAAACTCCACTTCTCTGATATTGGGGGACTGTCCGGCCAGATCCGAATCTTGAAGAAGCTGATCAACATATCGCTGAAAGAGACTGATGTCTGGAAAAGTATGGGACTACAGCTGCCTCGCGGAGTTATGATATTCGGTCCATCTGGTACTGGAAAGACCTTGTTGGCCAAGACGCTCATCTCCGAATCGTCAGTCTTCTCTGTGAGCATTTCGCCCTTGGAAGTGCTGAATAGTTCGAAGTCGAATGCTGGCGGAGACGAGATGGACTCACATCTGGTCAGAGTGTTCGCAGAAGCCAAAGAGAAGACTCCCTCGATCATCTTCATCGACGAAATAGAAACCATTTGCCCGAAGTACGAAACAGGGAATATGACTTTGCAGGAAAGTAAGGCCGTCAGAACGCTGGTGAATTTAATGGACGATCTGGGCGAAACGGACGGTAGGTTGTGCTTCGTTTTTTCTAAGCGTGGGCTGAGTAACAAAGTTTTGTATTTTTACTAACACTGTTCTTTTTCTTAGCTCCTGTCGTTGTACTCGCGACTTGTAGTAAACCAGAACTTCTGCATCATTCGCTGAGAAGACCGGATAGACTTGACACGGAAGTGGAGATATCTGTTCCGACTGCAAACGACAGGTAAGCTTTCTTTTTCATGGCTTGGAAACATTGGAATTGAATCTTCTTTGTCTGTGAAGATCTACAGCGAGGGACTGAATTTTTTAGGCTGGATATCTTGAAAGTTCTAACTTACAATTTGAAGTGTGCTCTTACAGAGGAGGATCTGGCCAGTATATCGAGCAAGCTTCATGGTTTTGTCGGTCTCGACATCAAGTACCTCTGCAAGCAAGCTGGGTTAATTGCTTATGACCGGTAAGGCACTGCTTCATTTTGTTGTTGAACACGCTGTTAACAGAGACCGTGGGTTTTCTTAGTCACAAGCAACATCCAAAAGAAGTGGACTTATCGGAAGCGGTGAAGGAACTGAGTATAGATGAAAGTCGACCTCCGCCCAAATATGCGGGTCCTCTAATTTCCATCAAAGACTTTCTCGACGCAATGGCGTATGTGAAGCCAAGCGCTCTGCGAGAAATTCAAATCGAAGTTCCAAAGGTGATTCCAACTATCACAGATCGGAGAACAATTTTCCTAGCGCAAGAAAATCATAAGTGTCTTTCTATCATGTAGGTAAGGTGGACGGACATTGGCGGTCAGGACGACACCAAGCTGAAGCTCAAGCAGTCCGTGGAATGGCCTCTTCAACACCCAGAAGCCTTCGTCAGAATGGGTATCAAGCCGCCAAGAGGAATACTGCTCTTCGGACCGCCGGGAAACTCCAAGACGTTGATCGCCAAAGCTTTAGCCACGGAAGCCGGCTTGAATTTTCTTGCAATCAAAGGTGACATCTGAATTAGACGATGTTTCGCTCGCTCTTCGTATCAATCACTTCGAAACGGTGTACATCTAGCGATGGTTTCTTTCAGGGCCAGAAATTTTCAACAAGTGGGTTGGGGAGTCTGAGCGGACTTTACGCGATGTGTTCAACAGAGCTAGGAAGTCCGCGCCATCGATCATCTTCATCGACGAAATTGACGCCATTGCTTCAGCTCGAGGATCCGGAAAAGGCGGAACCAGTGTTGGAGATCGCGTTTTGGCGACGTTCTTGAATGAAATGGGTGTGTCCGTCAGTCCGTATTGTTTTTGTTCGAGGATCGAGTATGACTGACTAACCTGGTAAGTGACGTGTAATTTTGAGAATGACGCTTTTTAGATGGTATCGAAAGCCTGCAAAGCGTGATCATCGTCGCGGCTACCAACCGGCCCGAAATCATTGACAAAGCTCTAATGAGACCTGGCCGTCTTGATCGTCTCATCTACGTTCCTTTACCTGACAGTAAAACGCGGAGAGAGATCCTGAATATCCGATTTGCTCAAACGCCTGTGGCAGAAGATGTGGACTATGAAGAGCTCGTAACGCGGACCGAAGGATACTCTGGCGCCGAGGTAAGCGGATATCTCTTCGTTTCAGGCGAGGTTCCATTGCGGCTTGACATTATTTACTGACTTAATTTGTATTGCAGATTACGGCAGTCGTCACCGAAGCAGCAATGGCTGCCCTACAAGAGTCAGAAGTGAGAGCAGAGCGCGTGTCTATGAGACATCTGAGAGCTGGCTTATCGTCCATAATACCTCGTACTACTCCTCAAATGATCCAGTCTTTTCGTGATTTCAATGAGAATATTACGACTGAAAGTTGCGGCTAAGATTTCGGAAGAATAAAGCTGGTAATTGATGACAACAGTAACCACATGACACCATAACTCAACGAGACAAGTTTATGTATAAAACCAGAGGTATTTCATATATACGGTATAAAAAACAAACGAGAACAATCATAGGTAACCAAATGCCAAAAGTATATGCTAAAAACATAAGGTGTGTGATTACACAAGGGCACTGTATGTATATCGAGGGGGAGTCTATTCATAGTTTCCTCATATCGAGGACCACTACTGATCCGTCGGAACCGCTGGCAGCCAGTTTGTCTCCGCGGTGGTTCCAGCAAACCTCAAAGATACCACCGGTACTGGTGTACTGATGGACAAGTGCGCCGGTTTGTGTAGACCACACGTAGATGTGCTTATCGAAAGAACCGGATGCCAATAATCGTGCATCTGGACTAAATGCTACGCTGTATACTGGATCGGAATGTCTGCTCAATGTGTGAATACCGATGCCTTGTTCGACGTCCCATATTCGGATAGTCTGTAAAAACAGCTCGTTAAGACAGAGACCACACTGCTTCAATCCAGTTCCACTTCTGTTCTTACAGTATCGAACGAGGCGCTGGCCAACATGACGTTACAGTTGGGGTTGTCGGTTCCCGGACCGGAAGGACTCCACTTGATGGTGTAGATTTCCTTCTTGTGTGCTTGCAAGTCATGGATGGCGGTCGGACTGTCCATACTCCATAACTTCAGCGTCTGGTCATCGCTACAAGACGCCAGTAGTCTTCCCTAAGAAAAACCAACGTCAGTAAGCTTCTCATATGACCAGTAATCTAGATAGTCTTACTTGTGGATCCCATTTGATAGCATTGACTTCGTTGTTATGTCCACGGAAGGTTTTTAGTGGTTTATCGGAGCCCAACCGACAGACAAAGATACACTGGTCCGTCGAACAGGAGGCGAATGTCTTATCGTCTTTCCAGTCGACATCGAGCGCGGGTGCAGAATGAAAAGCAAACTGCTGCTCTCGCTTTCCTTCAGCAGCGTTCCATATGATGGTCGACTTGTCCACTCCCGCACTCAGGATGTGCGTGCCCGTCTTGTTCCATTTCAGGGCGAATATCGGACCTTTATGTGCGCCCAACGTACTCATGAGCTCACCGCTGTTGGACCAAATGCGTGCAAATCCATCATACGAGCCTAAAGACATCCAGAATCAATAAAAACATGTGAAGCGCGCAGCACACACCTGGCTACATGTGCACCATGAGCACCTACAGCTAGAACGTACGCATGTACACGATCGAGTAACCACACCGTGTTTCCGGTCTCTCATTTCAATATAGCCCGCAACAACACCCAAGCGAGTACTGAATATTATGTCTTCACGGACAAATCATAAACAAGAAAGAAACAGAAGGACCTGCATACCTGTGCAAAGGCACTGTCCTTCCTTGTTCCAGTCCAAGCTGGTTACATCGTGGACGCCTTTCTGGACTGGCTCCGCTTGTTGTACGTTTGGCTTTCTTTCAGCATGCCAGAGTACACAACTCTTTGCTTCTCTGCTGTCCGGATCCATCAAGTTCCATATCCTTGCGGTGCTATCGCCCGAACCAGAAGCCAGAATATCCTGCAACCGAAAAGAAAAAAGCAATCACGAATAGGCAACAGACGACCTAGTCTTTAGTCCTTATTGGTTTAAGGCCTCCGCAAAGAAACTCGACAAGATGGTTTTTTTTCCAAGGGGCGCGCACTATTTGTTAATAGTTTGAAACATGCGCCACTCGGGAAAGCAATCTTGCCGACGCCGTTCGCCGAGCTCTCATTTTTCATCCAACAAACCATTTTGGGGTTCCATGCGCAGATGAACACCTCCGATTCATGTCCTCGGAGAAACCTGGCTCTTGAAGGCGATATCGTCGTCTCAAGTTCCTCTTTGGTCTTTTCCGGGACACCTTGCGATCCAAGCAAGCCCACATCCCCAATGCGGTTAGCATCATCTCTCAAGGGTACCCGATGCGGCGGCTCTTCGCTACGGCGTCCTTCTGGCCTTTCCGACTGCGCATGAGACTGCGTCAGTCTGCTTTGCGCTTGATCTTGTAGTCTCTTTTGTCGGTTGGCGACGAGAACGGGTGACACAGCTTCGATCAGGGATAGTTGATCTTCCTCAAACTGCGCGGAGTTGGTGTTGGTGGCTACGGCAATCTCGCACTCAACAAACTGTATCCCTTTCTGGATAATCTTGATGAGAGCTCCGGGAGACATGTACTGCGTGTTGATGCTAGTTTGACTGGCTCGACTCTCGTTGACAAAGTTGAAGGCTGTGTGGGTGAAACCACTCTCGATCAGGTATTGGTAAATTAGAAGGTTGACTTCTTCACTCGTCATCGACATTCTGGAGCCCGGGATTATCTGCAACAGATAGTTCACACGTGTACGAGCTTTCTTTATGCATCTAAGCCTTATTCTTTAATGCATTTATTCTCTAATGTTGCACAATAACACTACGGTGGTACCTGAAAATCCTCGTCCCAAACCGTAGCTGGCCCAGTACTTTCAGCAGGAGCCTCTCCTGGGTCAGTTGACCGTCCTGCTCCAAGCGTGGATCTTGCTGCTTCTCTCCCTAGAAGCTCGACCTCATCGACTGCCGCACCATGCAATGGATAGAGGTTCCAGCGGAAGTGGCAGCTTGGTCATTGCTGATACCCAACCTAGCCTGAGATAACGATATCCCAAACAGCTCGCTTGTCTGCTGACGTACCAGACCGTAATCGTTGGGAGGATGAAGAGAACAGGCTGGAGTTTCAGACTTCAGTGAGGTATATCGATTATCGGAAAGCTATCAAGGACCGGAGCAGAAAGTGCCTCACTACGACCACTCAATACGAATTTGTGAATGGCCCACAATTAACCCATTCATAAAACTTGTCAATCAAGATCAAACGCGATAAGGAAGATGGCGGGGCGTCGTGTGATCCGTGTGACCGTATCGCAAGAAGAAAGCTGCAGGTGCGCTACAGTCAGCGTTGCTTCTAACTTCCGGTGAGACTATGAATAAACTGAACAGAAAAAATATCCCACAAACAGAGATTCACCGCGCATTCTTCCAGCCAAACAGTGACAAACTATGAGCTTAATCTGTGCATTGCTTTTTACACTTCAAGAATCTACGACACCCTGATGAGCACTTGCAATGAAAGAACGGTCGGTCGAACTTTATTCCAGCTGCGTCGCAATACACAGCAGAGCTGATGATGTGCGATAACTATAGTTGCACCGTTGTTCAAAATGCATGGCCAGGAAGCTGTCAACGAAGTAAAGTTCTTGCTCGATGATAGGAATTAGGAAGACTGTCTTTTAGGGGAACGACGTAAGTTCAGGCGGTGATCCCGAGGAGCTCGAGGAATCTTGAGGGCAAATCGCCTCTATAAAGTGGAATAAAATAGATTGGCGTCGATTTTCGGTACCTTGGTTTCAAATATAGTGAAATCTGTTGACCAAAATGCCGAGTTTCTTTTTCTTACCACTGGCTGCCAATGAGTCCCACCCGACACTGTTCCCATCGGAATTATAATTTTCCAGCCAGTCGGTCAGCGGTTCGAAGTACTCCAACAGAGCACTAGCGTCCATCTTCGGGCTTCCGGTGAGCTTTTCGAGAACGACCTGCCACGGGACGCTGGATCCCAGCGACATGACTTCCCTGTATACAGGAAAGAAGTGCGTTGGCTGTGCGAAAGAACTAACAATAGGCAGGGAACCAGCATGAAGAGCCTACTTACTGCAAAAGCTTTCCGGCTTGCTTGGATCCATCAATGTTGCAGGCGTACAGAGGACCAACATGGCCGGAGCGTTCACACAATGCTTTGTGAATCTGGAACTGCAGGATTCCGGCCACGAAATATCTGGAACACAACGATTCATATCACGCAGTCTGTTCCGCAATGAAAAGTCATATAAGTCAGCCTACCTCATGTAGGGTACGTCAGCTGGGACGTGGTACTTCGATCCGGCGTCGAAGTCTTCTTCTGTGCGAGCCACCGGCGCACATAGTCCTTGGTTTTTCAACCTACAAGCAATGATGGGTTTTTGAACGCGAGAGTAAGAGCTATGGATACATTAACATCCTAAAGCACGTTACGTACACACTGCTCCACCATTTGGAGTTTAGCTCGTCTGTTTTGATTTTTCCGGCAAAAACATCGTAGCGGTACTTATCGACCAGATAAACAAAGGGAAGATGGGCGACCTCTTGCAGAGCCATTGAGTACAGGAAGTTTATATCCTTGACTGCCAAGAAGAAAAGCAACGTGTGCGGAATTCGCTGCATGCCGGCACTCAGACCCGGAAGTGGCACTTACACATGTCGACATTGTTGAAATTCGTGGGAATGGAGGACAGCTTCAGTTTGCGAAGATGGTCAGGTGTCTGGACACTCAACGTAATCGCACTTCCCACTATGACAATAATTGTTTCATTTGCCGGAGTCAAGCACCAAATATTTTTGAAGTAACATCGATCTTATTTAAACTTACTTGCTAACGTTATTCCCACATTCGCACCAGTCCGGAAAGGCACGAGCTGATCCTTGTAGAGAATGTTATGCCTATAAAACTTCGCACTGGAATCCGGTTCCGCGTTGCAAAACAACGATTTAAGTAAGAAAATTACTTACTCGACCAGCGCCATTTGACTGCAAAGTAAAAGATAAGGCATCATCATTATTTTGGAAGATATGGATGTTCGTATTATCACCCAAAATTTGGCGTATGTACTTATGGAGTTCGATCAGATCAGGGAACGTTGTATCCGCGCACATTTTGATTCTGCGAATAATAAAGTGCCAATTGCGTTTGCTGACGCAACGGTATGATATTTGGACGATTATAGGTACCGGTAGTCTTTCTTGTTGAAGAAATCCATCTGCGTAGCAGTGCACGAGATGTTTCTGTCAGCAGGTTTCTCGAATATCGACTTGTCCCAGAACTCTTTGGGCATTGGAGGCAGGCCCAAGTCCACCAAAAACTTTTCTGCCGTACGTGCCATCTTACTGACGGTCCAGTTTTGCTTCTTCATTTCTATCGTTGGGTTCTCAATAGGAGTCTTCTGGTACGGCTTGGCGAACTCGATGAGGTTTCTCCAATCATAACCCCATTGACTGCCTACAAAATAATATACACTGTCCAGCTGCACAGAAACAACTCAAAATTGATGGGAGTGATGTTACCCAACAGATGTGCTGGAATTGGTCCGTTAGGCTTGATCTTTGCTTCCGGGTACCTCCTGATGAGTGTTTTCCTGACGTAGGCGTGAAGATGGATATAAAGCTGAAGCATCATATTATTACTTCAAGGTTCTCACAGTTGAGAACTAAAATAACTCCTACCGGAAGAGTTCTGTTCCACAGCTCTTTCACATCTTGTATGAAATCAATATCGGAGTACTTGTAGTCGGTTTCCACATAGGGCTCTCGCCAAACCATTCCAGTGTCAGGATAACCTGAAAGATTCAGTAGGGTTAGTTTACCACTTAACAAGCTTATGAAAAGATCAAAACAATGGGATGAATTTTACCATCGTTTACGGCGGACTCATTCTTGAGTTCCAGGTACTTCAGGTAATCTGGTCGCATCTTCTTTCCTGTTGCGTCTCTCCAAGACTTCCAGATATGCAACAACAAGGAGGTGTTCCGCGAACTCGTCATCTGCCGAGTGATTTCCGGAGACAGACTCCAAAGTTTGTCCTTCGGACAAGAAGCGATGTCGGCGACTGAAATTTTGGTGTCGCCACAGATAACGCCGGTCGAGTAGATTTCCTGCATCTTCGCTTTGACTTTGGTCAACTCGTCTAGTCTTGCCGGGGACAAGCTGTAGTCTCCACGGTTGCTGATCTTGAGGTACAACCGTTTGTACGTCACGTTCTTGATCGCCTCGAACTTGTAGGATCGGATGCCGAAAGCGATGGTCGCTGTGAAATTGCCCATCACTGCTTCTGTAGCAATCTACGGGAAAATTCGGATCACAAAATTACCATGGTTCATCGAGAGGAACTAGGATAATAACTTCTTATACCATTGCCGCCTTGTTGTAGTCAGTCACATTGGTTTCATATTTCCAGGTAGCTTCCGCGTTCTGGTTGAGAACTGTTTCCGCAACGTTATTGTATTCCTCTTCCACGAATGTGATAAACGCTTTTTCAATATCGCTGCAAACGTCGACAAATGTCAATTCATCTCTTTGCTAAACCCTCGTAGAATCTCAGAGTCGTTTCTTGGCTAACCTATCAGACATCTTCGGTGGTATAGTTGTTGCTACTGCGGCCTTAGTCGTACCGGTCTCCGCCGGCCTTGTCCTGCAAAATGGTACGAACGAATCACCGTGCACCACCATGAGCAAAAGCACGCCGGAAAAGATTCAAGGGTCGAGAAATCTGTTCTGAGTAATCAAAGCATAACTTACATTGTTATATTGGGTGGTGGCGGTGTGGGCGTAACGTCTTCTTCTTCTTCTTCATCACCAGAATCGGGTGCAATTGGTGGGGGAACGGGAACAACGCTGGGTGGCAATGAGGGAAGGGTTGTCAGGCTGTGTCCGATGAAAACTCCCGGAAATACTTGCATGACCTGCAACGAAGATTGGGCAGCTACCGATGTTTTCCTCCCAACTGGCTACAGTCTTACGTTGAGTGGACGGATCCCCTCAAACATGCTGGTACTGGCAGCCGCTCTGTATAGCAAAGCGCTTTTTCTACCCGGGATTTCTGAAAGCGGAATGAAGAGCCCACTTGGAAGGTACACCCTGCAACAAAGAAAGAACTTTGTCAATATGGAAGGCACACTGCTTTTCCAAAAATGCACAACCGACTCACGCCTCGAACGGAGAGATCCCACCAAATGTGGCGTTGTAGTCCAGTGGCTGTTGAGGTCGGCTTTGACGTTGACGGGCCAGGCTTTTCAGTTTGGTGACGACTTTGCGAATGCCCCTGAATACTTTCAGTTGGACAGCCCGAGCGATCTTCCCTTCAGGTTCAATCCCGGCCGCAAGCGGATCGGCGCCACCAGTCAGAGTTTCGTTGACAAGCCTGTCGGGAATGAAGATACCCATGGGGAATCGAGTGGTGGACAACGGTCGAATACCGGCAAGACCCTACAATACGAAAGATATCATTCTCATCCATACAATAATGGTAACCGAAAGCTTGCAGATGACATTCAGAACGGCCATATTAAAAGATGACGCCAGGTGTACCTTTATCGGGGCGTTGTCGAACAAGGAAGCCGCACGCGCGCGCGGGGAAAGCTCCTTGGCTTCTTCTTCCGCGTCGCCGATTTCCGTCTCCACAATATCGGCCACAAGCGATCCCAAATCAAAGCTAGAGTTACCGCCATGGTGATATAGCGTATAGTTAGATGGAATAGAATCCAAAGCGATGTAAGTTCCTACAGGGATCAACACCGGATCGAGGTACTGGAACCCATCAAACTTTTTCGCATGAAAGCTCGCGGCTAGCGGTGAAATGCCGCCAGGCTTCGAACCTGCTTTCAGACTTAGAACCTCTACGAGCTGGAACGCTACAGAAAAAAGATGGACCAGAAGAAAACTGGGATCCGGATGCTGCATGTCTAAACGAGTTATCGGAAGTCGGGTTTCCGGTCCTTAGGAAACCTACTGGACTTTACTCAGGTCTCATTTGCTACGACGTATTCAAAACGGGAATGCAATCTTTCTCGATGAGGACTCACAAGCACGCGCCCAAGTACGCACCGAGACGTGCTCAGACCAGTGGATTTCGCAGAAATTGTGAAGATGTCAGCAAACCCCTTGTCGCGCTCGCCGAAAGTGGCACTTGAAGGAGAAAAACAATTCTCTCTCTACAACGTCACAATGGTACCGCTATCGCTGGAAAGCAGAAGAACTGAAAGTAAAACTCAATCGCATATTTGTGCATTGCAAACATGCATTAGAAGGTCTGCGACAAAATTTAAAACTGTGGTCCATCCTCAGGGCCGGGCGCCACAACCCACACTGTCGGAGGATTTCTTTCGTACTGTGTTCCTGGCGGTAAAAGCACTTCGAAACGAACAGAATGCGAAGGACCGACCGGTTTCTGCGTAGGCAGCGAAGGATTAATTGTCTCGAGCGGAGCAGGCGGGGGTGGAGTGGGAGTGACTATAAAGAGCATTTATCTTTACTGGAAACAACCCCCATATATGCGGGGAAATCCTTTACAACTGCAGCAGACCACCAGCTCAAACCCAGAGAACTTCAAAAGAAAAGCAGAAGCGAAAGCGAGGCATTCACGCCGACGCCCCATCGGGGATTGCGGAAGTTCCATGAGTTACAGGACTCGGAAGTGATGGTGGAGGAGCCGTGATACTCCCGGAAGGTACTGGCGGGGTATCTCCGTTACTCTGAGGAGTTACTTGAGGACCAAAAGTTGCACTAGTGTTAGGCGAAAGAACAGAGGGGAAAGCATCAACAGTAGAAGTGGTTACATTAACAGATGTAGCGGTAGAACCAAGAGAAAAATCTTCCACAAGAGCAGCCGGGGTGGTTGCAGACGAGTTTGCAGCTGGTGATGCTGCAGTTGCAATCGTGGATAACGTACCGGAATTTGAAGTCGTGCAGCCCGGTATCAGGTTGGGTCCCGGAACACATTCGAGAGAGCCCGTCGAATTGCCATTTCCGGACGGAGTCGTGGCCGAGGAACTCGGCGTTGTCGCTGGCGCGTCTGTTACAGGCGGCTCTTCTGGTGGCATCGTAGGATCACCGTTGGTGTTATTGTTATTTCCTGGGTTCCCTGATGTGGGAGTTGAAGTTGCTGCGGTGGATGAAACTGTAGTAGCGTCAGGTGGAAAGGTTGCGACAATATCTCCATTGCCAAGAGGAGCGCCTTTAACAGAGCAAGATTTCTTTATCGATGGGGTTGATAGTGCTCAGGCAGAGGTTTTGTACCTGTTGGTTTGGCTGGAATGATTTCCGGTAGTGCGTCGGGAAATCCATTCATCCGATGCGGCACGAAGATGCCACCCGGAAGTGATATCACATCTAGTGGTTTGATGCCCGACAGATAGTTCAGGTCCACAATAGCTTTGGCCGAATGCACCGAGTGACCAGAAAGACCGTTGGTAAGAGATGTCAACGGGATATAGTATCCTCGAGGGATGTACACGGCTTCCAAAGGCGAAAGCCCATTGAAAGCGCGTCGGTACTGAAAGGCCCTTCGGTTGTCCTTCACTGCCGAGACCTCCGTCTGCAGCCGTCGGACGACTTTCCTCACGCTAGCCGACACCTTCTTCCGGATCCTCGTACTCGTGTTCGTGGAAGCCAGTATGTCATCTGCCGCCGATTCCGGAACGAAGATACCCATGGGTAGTCTCATGCTTCCTAATGGTACGATACCTGCCAAGTAGCGCTTCGACGGACTTGGTCTGTGAACGCCATGGGTGAAGACCTCCTCGACAACACTCTCAACAATGGTCTGGGCGGCATCTGCATCCAGTTGTGCAGCAAGAGCGGACGGTTTTAGGCTAGCTGGAAAACCTGGAAGGTTATGAGCAACCTCGGATAAAGGGATGAAGGTCCCAGCAGGCACCAGAGCTGCTTCCCATGGGGCAAAACCCTGGTACTGTTTCACTCGCCCAGAAACTGCTACGATAAAGGATACCAGAAGAATTCCCAATATCGAGTGTGATTTTGCGATGAAGATATCTGTCAGGGCCATGATGAAGAAGTGAACAATCATGTCGAAATGACAACCCTTCAAGACTGCCTATCTCAGTTCGTCTGCGAGCGCGGGCAGCACACGCGGTATAGTTTTCCTTCCGTCGTCACGTTGAGCCACTCCAAAATATTCAAGTGAGTTCTTGAGGTCTCCAATATGCTGACCAACCATACGGAATTCCGCTTCGCGGAGTGCGTTAGTAGGTTTAATCAGTCACAATGACATTCGCCTGTTCTCCCGAGCGCTTTCTTATATCAAAGTGAAGAAGGCAAACACTGAATCCTCTCCTAAACTCGAAGCCAAGGGCTAAGATGTATCATTGTCGATGGTAAAGCAATATGTGCGATACCAACTTCCACATAGTTATCGACATCAAATTTTCAAACGCAAAGCACACTTACAAATAAAACGACAATCTTCGGCTTGTACACTTCCTCATGGTTATTTGTTGGGCGTAATGCCGAGGCCTTCAAACGAGTGCTTGCCTTCCGCGACTTGTTGGATCTTGTCCATCTCCAGTTCCGTTTCTTTGCGGATATCGATCTCGCGCTGAGCGGTTTTCGAAGGCTCAGTTCTTGCCCCACCTGGAAAAACAGAAAGTGACATCCGCACAGTGAGTACTGGTTACCAGAATAACTAAGACTTATAAGGGAATTCATCATACCTGTTTTATAGTATTCCAGATTGTAAAGCACCCATACAGGGATGGACACCAAACCAGCGCACATAAATACTCCCAGTCCTAATTTCTCTATGAAAGGAATCTTTACTGTAGGTGGAAGTGGAACTAGGTGACCAGTCCTGGGGTTGATGTTTCGTGTCTGAGAGAGGCGTAGAGATGTAGGGCTGAGGAGATGTTTGGCACGAGCGATAGACGAAGCCATTCTGCAAGCAAGGAAAACATCATGCCTACGGAAGCATCCGCTCGAATCTCGATGATGGTCAAAATGACCGCAGCTCTTCCTAAAGGACTGACAGGGTTCACAGGAAGCCAGGAACAGGGGATCATGGTGGTCCGATCGCCTTCATACTGCTGCGTAATGGCTTAATGTGACCAACATCCGATTATGAAGTTACTCACCTGTCAGTCAAAGCGCGTCCTCCAGACGAGTACACAGTTCCCACGATTAGTGGTGGATGGCACAGAGCTTACTCACTTTCGGACAAGGCTTTCGCGGAGTTTCAGGATGAATTCCACACAAGACTTTCTGGAAGAAAAACGAAAGAGATGAAGACTGCGATTTGCGAAAATTACCACCCAGTTCCAGCAGGCTTCACTGTGCAGCTCGCCAAAACTATGAACGAAATTTCTGGGCCGTTAACTTCGATTGATTTTTGATTGATTGACCTATTCCACGCAGCTCTCATCGGTATAGCAAGCCGTCCACTATGCAGTGGCTGACGGTGAACAGCGGTGGACGGGTGATTTACTCAGCCTAAAATCCAAAATCACGGGACTGTCAGTTACGACCCGCCAAGAACCGGTGTAACAGGGAAATTTTGTCATCAATGCGCAAATCCTACCTTTGCTGAATAGGAAACCCGATGTTCGAACGGCATTCAGAACAGCATTTTTCATGCGAAGAATATTGATTGACTGATTGCCGTTACAAAGATAGGATGCGTCTGATGTTGCGAAGCCGTTCTGTGTTTTGGATAATTCACTGAGTGAATCACCCGTCCATCGCTGACGGTGAAATTAATTTTTTTGTTGAAGTCTGTTAAAGTCCTAAAGATGGCTGTACTCGTATAAAATTCCGCTAGACTGGAGTGTCCTGTTGAGACCGCTAGATTCGCTACAAGAGTAACAAGACTTCTGGTTATAGCCACTATCCGCAAAGGGTCATGAACGTTAGGATGTCCGGAAAGCGGTCTGCTTTGGATCCCGCCGATGGAACAACGCTAGCGAGCACGAATGGATCGGCTCCTGTGGATAACGACGACGATGATGTGATCGGACCTTTACCCTCCGAAGCTGCTCCAGCCAAGAAAGCCAAGGTTCTTCAATTCGAGCATGTGTACCTGGACGCGCTACCGAGCTCGGACGCTTACGAGAGGAGCTACATGCACAAGGAGCCTGTGGCATTCGTTCGAGTAACGAAAACGGAGTTCGTCATCACTGCCAGTTCGGATGGTCACTTGAAGTTCTGGAAGGTTTGTCCAACAGATAAAATACTATTCCAGTGCAGTAATAGAGAACCATTCGGATGAGTTTTGTGAAAAGTAAAATTGATCTTAAACGATTGCTGGTGCATGTCGTTTAGAAAATGGAGCGAGGCATCGAATTCGTCAAGCATTTCCGCGCACATCTTGGAACTATCCTCTTCGTCAGCGTCAATGCGACCGGAACCTTCTGCGCCAGCATCAGTGATGATAAGAGCATGAAAGTCTTTGATGTGATCAATTTCGACATGATTAACATGATCAAGCTGGGCTTCGTACCTCTCTGCTGTGAGTGGATCCACTCCCACGGCGAACCTATCTTCACCATCGCCGTCTCCGACAAAGCTTCCCCTCGTATCCTGATCTACGATGGAAGGGGACCAAGCGAACCTCTTCGTGTGCTGGATAATATCCATTCCAAAACTGTCACTGCGATGAGGTAAAACAGGAGGAAATCATCTATAAGAATAGACGACTGAATAGTTCGCAAGATGGATTTTGGGTTCAGATTACAATTACTAGCAATACATGTATGACGTGACATTACCTCACAGTATATCTTAATGTCAAGTTGTGTGCTTGTGTTGCAGGTATAACCACATATTCAACACGGTGATCTCCGTGGACAGAGATGGCATCCTAGAGTACTGGCATGGTGCAACAGGTGACTACCAGTTTCCAGAGAAGGTAGTAGACTTTGAGTTCAAATCGGACACCGATCTCTACGAATTTGCATCGGCGAAATGCTCTCCTACTGCCATCGAAGTTTCTAAGGACGGAAAGCTCTTCGCTACAATCTCCACAGACAAGAAAGTCCGCGTGTTTAGATTCCTGACCGGAAAGCTATTCAGAGTCTTTGACGAATCGAACAGTCAATACACTGGGATTCAGGAGAAACAAGACAAGAAGATTTCCATGGTCGAGCGAGAAAGACGGCTGGCTGTCGAGAAGGAACTGGACAAGTCAGACGCCAGAATGAACGCCAATGTCATCTTCGATGACAGTGGAAACTTCATCCTGTACGCCACACTTATGGGTAATTAAACTAGTTTCCACGTTCAGAACAATCCGAATTTTATAAACGCGTTTCGCTTTCGGTTCTGAAATTCAAGAAACCAGCATGACATTGACATGATATACCTGAATTTATACTGTAATTCGGATACGATCTGGTTTTGTTCTTCCAGGTGTGAAGCTGATTAACCTGAAGACGAACAAAGCCGTCCGAACTTTCGGGAAATGCGAAGGATTTCGCTTTCTAAACTTAGGTCTATTCCAAGGCAAGGTTCGCCATATCAAAGCTGCGACGACCGTCGAAGCACAAGCCTCCGACAACCCCGCCCTGGACAACGTCGAAGCCGACCCTACGCTGTTCGCGACCGTCTTCAAGAAGAACCGCTTCTTCCTCTTCACTAGACGAGCGCCATTGGAGACTACAACCGAGGAGAACGACCGGGATGTCTTCAACGAGAAGCCCAGCAAGGAGGAAGCTATGACGGCCATCGAACCCAAGGGTGAGAAGCGGATCTCCAGCACGGCCGTCATCCATACAACGCTGGGCGATATTCACGTCAACCTCTTCGCTAAAGAATGCCCAAGGACCGTGGAAAATTTCTGTGTGCACGCGAGAGATGGATACTACAACGGGCACATCTTCCATCGTATCATCAAGAGTTTCATGATCCAAACTGGCGGTAAGTTTCCGCCAACCAGTCTGAACTTTATTCGGGTTTTAATTTTGGCAATCTCTTACAGATCCGAAGGGAGATGGGACGGGTGGTGAGTCCATTTGGGGAGGGGAATTTGAGGATGAGTTCCATCCGACGCTGAGACACGATCATCCTTACACGCTCAGTATGGCCAATGCCGGACCGAACACCAACGGCTCCCAGTTCTTCATAACCGTAGTACCGGCTCCTTGGCTTGATAACAAGCACACTGTTTTCGGAAGGGTTACTAGAGGTATGGAAGTTTGTCAGAAGATTAGCTTGGTGAAGACTCACCCGAAAACTGACAAACCTTATGATGATATAGCCATAGTGAACATCGCTGTGAAATAATAAAACATTCTTTTGTTTTTTGTTTATCGTCTATCTATTCTTGTTTCACATTACGTTTAGTATGATTCCCCACGGATTAAAACCGTAAAGTCGAGCCGCAACCTTTATGGATGTGTTAGTAAACCAATAAGGCTCTTGAAAAGCTTATGGCCGATCCGCGATAAGGTCTGACAGATCGCAAACAAGACAACCGCAATGTCGAAGGAACCTCGTATGATTAAATCTGGCCAACCTTTTGCTTTCCCTCATGTGACTGACGGTGCGTGGTTGATTCGTATTTATTTACAAAATTTTGCTGACCCAGATATCTTGCCGTAGGGAAAACGGAAGGAATAAACCACGCAGGTACTGTTCATCAGCTTGCGCATGTAAACTGGTCTTATGCTACTGAGGTCTTTTTCCAGAAGACCTGGGTTTTTTTCTGTAGCTTGAGTGAGGTCCTCCAAGATGGTTTCCGTCTTTTTATTGTGGACCATAGCTGCTCTGGGGGGAGCAGCACAAGCCGTCCTGATACCCAGTCCGCAGCGTGCGTCTTGCGAGCAATACGACCTCTTCACGTCGGCCGTACGAGAACCTTCACCTTTAGCCAATGGATCTTATGCCAAAAATCCACAGTACTATTCCTTCATTGCGCATCGAGCGGTGCAAGACCTCAATGCACGGAGTAACAGTCTGTACAAGTTTATGCTAGTTCGCCTTTTGTCTGAACAAGATCGAGAAAGTGACAATGGTGAAATTGTCCTTCGGATTCATCAGGCGGAAAGCCTTTGTCGCAATGACGAAAAGCTCGTCACTTCGCTTGTACAGTGTCCACTCAAAGAAAACGGCCTGGTAACAATGTCTTTCAATTTTTCGGTCCGACTATCCTGCCTTGGGAGTGTCACGGATGCTTCTTCTTTAGGAACAAGTATGCGATCTAACGGTACACAGCGTACCTGAGAGGACGGTCAAGGATCTCAAACTGGGAAAGTTTTCGTGCAAGCCTGCCGACCGGATGAACCTTCTAAGCATGAAACCGTTCTACCGAAGCTTCACCGTTTTGGATCGCGACCAATCAGTGAGTCTTGGTCTGACCAGAGAATACTGTACCCGGTGTAACAGATCCACGTCGTCCCACCTTTTAGGTTCTGCACACAGAAGTAGATGGATTTCGAATGCCGTCTGCGGATCATTTCAGGTGTTTCATGCTTCGATATGGTAAAACATACGCAACTGCGGAAGGTGAGATATCTCGTGCCGCTTCTTGCTGAACTTCAGATCAGACGAATGTGGTACAGACTAACATAACCAACCGATGCTACAGAACTGGAGAAACGACAGAAGAACTTTCAGATAAACATGAAGGCCGCTTACTTTTTGCAAATAACGGAACAAGGAAGTGGGCAGTATGGACCGACCGCCTTCAGCGACCTTTCTCGTACGTCGTCTTTATCGGATTATATAGCTTAGCCCGACATCAAATTTAAAAACGGTGCGTATGGTAATTTGGGCTATTCTGTTTTTGCAGACGAAGAGTTCCAGAGGTTACACACTGGACTGAAAGCCCCAAATAAAAACGGAGAACTGCCGGTCAAGTTCGCGGAGGTTCCCGAAGTTGCTGAAGACGACCTTCCGGATGCCTTTGACTGGCGCAACAAGAGGTATGGTCTGGATGTGGCTCTTTCTGATCGCGAATTACACATAACCATGCGGCGAATTGAGATGGTGTTGGTTATTTAGTGCCGTTACCCATGTGAAGGACCAGGTTAGCTCGACGTTAAACTTGTTACTTCGCTCCGGGTTTCAGTCCAATGCAGCCCTATGCTCCAGCTAAAGCGTTTCTATCTTCAGGGTCAATGCGGTTCTTGCTGGGCGTTCAGCACAACCGGAAATGTCGAGGGAGTCTACGCCATTAAGAAAGGAGAGTTGATCTCCCTGTCTGAGCAAGGTAGTTAGACAAGACAAAGATCGCCTCATTTCTCGGTTCTTACCTTGAACTATCATATTTGTAGAGCTCGTCGACTGCGATAAGCTGGACAACGGATGCGGCGGCGGTTAGTCATTCAGCTGTTTACTGCCAACGGCAATGGGCCACATTTATCTTCATTTTGATGTAGGCTTGCCCAGCAATGCTTATCAAGCAGCCATGGACATGGGCGGCTTCGAAACGGAAGAGGACTATCCTTACAAAGGCAGGGACGCCACCTGTACTTTCAAGAAGCCAGCCGCCAAGTAAGCTCACTGTGATCCCGGGCAACTTAAATTGGTCTTCCCTGGTAGATCAGGCCGATCCCGTGTACCGCAATGGAGTTCACCCGGTAGCACTGCCACTTTATTGTGTTTTGAGGGTTCAAATAAGCGGATGGGTAAACGTTACATCCGATGAGACCGGTAAGTTACGAGCACTCTGAATGCTAGACTGACTAACGAAGTTCCACGCATGGATATTCCACTCAGTCATGCTCGTAGATATGGCGAAGTGGTTGGTGAAAGAAGGACCCATATCCATTGGAATTAATGCAAATGCAATGATGGTGAGCAGAGCAGTCAAATTTTAGTTCTTCGGGAATGTTGAGAAGGTTTTACGATACGACCACTTGGCTTCTGCTGTAGCTTTACGTGGGAGGAGTTTCCCACCCTTGGAAGTAAGTTGGACACAGTAGTACGGCAAGTGTAAAGTCTAAACCGAGAACGAACATCACTGCGCGGTTCGGCAAGGTCTTCCCGTTATCATTTTTCAGAGCCGTCTGCAGTCCGAAAAATCTTGATCATGGGGTGCTCATTGTGGGCTACGGAACCGGTAAGTCTTTGTACTACGGTATGCTGACTTCCGTGTGGGGCTGACGATACGTGAAGGGCAACGAGAACGACAAGGTTTTGCCATATCATATCTTTCTTTCAGATAACAAGAACAAACCATACTGGGCAGTCAAGAACAGGTAAGCACCCTAAATATCAGCACAATTAACTGCTGCTCATGGGATGATTTCTTCACAGCTGGGGACCTCACTGGGGCGTTAAGGGCTACTACCTCGTCTACCGCGGTGACGGAACATGCGGCTTGAATCTCATGTGCACTTCCGCCACAATGGCTTGATTTTCATACAAATGGTACTAAAAGTTGCTCACCAAAACAGAAGCGTATCACATAATATATATAAAACAAAAAGACCAACAAACAACTAAAACCCAAATATCCCACACTCTGACGGGCACAATCGGTCGAGATCATCTCCCTGAAGCATCTTTTTGATACTTACTGTAGATATCGTCGAAGAAGTCCTTGCATCTGATTCGCGCTTTCATGTTCGAGCATAATAAGAAAGCGCCGGCAAGTTTGCGGTGTAGGGAGTAGCTTTCTTCCGGTGGCGGGGTCAGCCGTTGTTCGGCCAGTAGAGGTATGAGCTTGTGGATTCTCGTTGTGATATCCTGAGTGCCAAAGTCGAACGGTTCGTTCGTCTTGAAAGGTTCTCCAAGAATCATTGCTCCGTCAATATGTGCATTGGCCAGAGCCTATCAGCAGAAAGCACCTCAAACTTCATCAGAAAGTTTCTTGTAAAAGAAATGAACTAACCTTGGTCTCCATCCCAGTGAGAAAACCAAGCTTCTGCGAATTTGTCAGTACCAGATCTCGATCTCCTGTTGCCGCTCCTTTGATAATCTGAATATAGCTGTCTGTGAATTTCTTGTCGAACGTTCGACTGGCGCCAAAGTCCAGCAGGTAAATCTGGAGAGGAACCTTGATCGTGTGAACTTGTCTTGGATAACTTCGTCCCGATGCCATGAACATCAGATCGTTTAGGGATACGTGTACCTTCTTGGTCGAGTCATTATAGAGAAAGTTCGCCCAGTTGGGATCAGTCTGCATCAAGCGATGCGTGAAGAGCTCCTCGAAACATAACCGGAGAAAGTTCGTGGCAACCTGCAAACAATTAACTGAGTGTCAACCGGGTCCTCTACAGTCATACTGGCTGATTGATTATATCAGTAATTATTATACAGGACAAATACAGGACATACGTAATCACGAGTGGGTTGGTCCAGTGCCAATGCTTTGTCGAGTGTTTCTCCATAAACATATACCGTTGTTATGACCCGCTTACTCGACAGTTCATCCACCACGTTCGGCACCACGAAGACGGGGTCGTTTGCATAAATGTCCCTTCAATGAATATTCTTCTCTTCAAAGCAGACAATCAGCACACGTTATCAAAAATAGGACATACCTAAACTGCCGCATGTAGTCAGCTTCTCGGACGTAATCACATTCCCACGCCAGCTCCGACCTGGCCACTCGCATCAGGTTGTCCATGTACATTCCTTTAGGGAAGATGTTCCACATGTTCAGTATACCCATCAGGTTCCTTATATCGCTATCGATACTGTCGGCAACACCAGGGTACTGGATCTTCACAGCGACCTCCTTTCCGTCCTTGGTTTTACCCAGATGAACCTGACCGATGGACGCGGCGGCGAAAGGCTTGTCATCGAACTCCGGAAGGTGGGTTCTCCAGTTAGGCCCAAGCTCTCTTTGCATGGTTTTCTACAAAACAAAAGAGAGCTAGCGTTCGAACTTCGCACAAGACAATCGAAAGAAGCCCAGACTCCTCCCCAACCATACGAAACAAAATAACGCGATACCCACTTCCATCTGGCTTTTTGGCATGAAGTCCGCACTTTGTCGGACACGTTCGAAAATTTCACGAATTTGAGGTCTCAACAAGGAAGTATCTGCAGAGGACAGGACATCAACACAGAAAACCGAAATTGCTTGCTCGAAGTCACATCTGTTATAAGGTGACGGCAAATTCTTGACGGAATGCGTACCCTGAATACTGATCATTTGGCCCAGCTTGAGTGCAGCTCCACGCACTCGGCACAGTGTTTCCACAATGCGCTCCGCATTCGCTTCCGTGAGGAAAGCTGACTTGTCCAGAAGCGTAGCCGGACCATCTGTGAATAAGGACTGCAAGAACTTCCAGTCGCATCACAAGCGTAGCCCAGATAAGAAGATCCACTTACCTTTCGGTCCCATTCCGAGAGTTCGCCTGGTCACCTCAGCCACAGCACCCAAACCTAGCCCTGCCGCCAAGCCTCCGAATGTCGCCAGCCTACACGTTAGTCCGATCGGCGATTGCGAAGTACTTGAGACGGAAGATGTACACTTTCTGACCTACCGAGCTGTCCTGGAAGCCGGAACTCTTCGTTCCCGGGATTTCGCGCCAAGCTACAACCAGGAAGTACTATTAGAGAGAGCCATTCGAAGAAACGAAGCCTGCTGACAAGCATCACCGTCTGGCATTGAAGATAGCGAAAAGTGTGTTCTTCGTGAATGCAAGAAGCATCTTGAAATTTGAGAACTCAATCACACCATGAAAATCATCTGAGCAAAATGTTTCCCTATGTACAAGCAAAATCTTTGCACAACAAAGTTCGAAAGAAAGACAGCTTGTCCGCTGTTTTGTGCATATCGGCGCACATAAGAGAAGCCTTAATCTCTCCGTATTACTAAAAACGAATACACAATGCTATATTTCATATACCAAACGGTGCTGCTGACAGCTTGCAAAAAGGACGAAAAAAGTTTACCGTTTGGTGCTCAAGAGCTTCGGCTACTTTCTTTGGCTCTTTATCGGGACGTTTTCCAGCTTGTGAAGAATAGTGGCGTACTCGTATCTGCAGTCATGAAAGAGGATCGTCTAAACACCCTCGTTTTTAACTGCAACTCCAGGAGTAACCTGCGTAGCTTTCTTGATATCCTCAATGCTCATCGAACCATCTTCAGCAACGATTTCCTTCGTGGGAACCGATTTCGTGTTCTTCGATGAATCAGGCGCGTACTGGGAATCCATATCGGTGTCACCTTGGTTTTTCATCTGCAAAGAAAGAATGATCAGGTTCGTAGTTGAATAACTGAGGAAAGCAGGAAGAGCAACCCGACTAATATTTTTTCTTACGAAATCAGCAGCTTGTTTGTTTTCTCCATTTCCATTACTACGACCCATCTCCGGCATGGCGACAAATTCATTCTTGTCGACAGGATCCATTGGCGCAACTGGAGGATTCATCTGCCAACATCAAGCGTCTCAAGATAATGAAATGATGAAGCTAAAGGTGATATGCCTTACAAACTGTTTTGCGCGTTCAGCAGCTTCGTTTGCCTTTCCTTCCGGTTGAGGGGAATTGCTGACGGATCCTGTTGGTACTGTAGTCGGGGCCTGCTTCTGCGAACTCTGCGAGTGGATTCTTTCACTGTATAGAACTGATCCATTATCAAAGGCTACAACAGGAGCGGCATTCACTCCAGTGACGTTTCGGAACTGTTGTTGCACTCCTCGCAGAACAACTCCGGCACGAGCAGCTATCTCCTGTAGGCTAAATGCCTACAATCAGATGATACGGGCTCAATTTTCCCTTAGAATTGCCGCACGTACTGCAACTTACGCATCACCGTAAACTATCAAAGACACCATTAAACTATCAAAGAGACTGAATGTCTTACCTGTGATCGACTTGTGAGGGAAGCAGGCACACTGCGAAGGGAAGGCTGTGACCGAAAGTCACCAAGCCGCAGACTGACTTTCTCCGTCTCCAGCTTTAAGCTACTCTCGGCCACTTTGCGAACTCCGCGTAATACAGCCTGGACATCGCGCAGCAGGTATCTGGACATTGTAGAGGTGGGCTCGCAGGAGAGCAGCTGCAATGTAAGGAGGTGATGACGGCACCTTATATACAACGCCGCACCTTGAGTTAGAACTGAGAAACACATGACTTTGGAGCACTTACGGATTGTCTTAACTTTCTCCAAACAGCCTACAGGCTTCCAGTCATGCGACTCCAAGACCGCTACAAGCGAATGTTGTGTAAAGAAACAGGAATCCGTGAGGGAACTGAATGAGCACGAGCTGTTAAGGAAACATTCAGCAGATTTAATTTGGAATTTCCCAATCCCAGATAAGCATGGGCCAGAAGGCGGGGCCTTGGAGAATACACCTACCAAGGGGGCCAACTGGCAAACATTGGTCATTTCCGATCACGCGCAAACAATCTGTTGATTGAAATCTAGTGTGTAGTTTTGATTGTCAGCCTAACGATAACAATCACAACCACAATCCTAATCGGGTCGCCAGTTCATGTTCCCGCTTCATTTTCTGGACCTCTGGTGCCAGGATGAGAGCATAATGAATTGTTATGAAAGACGACGACGACGTAGTTTCTAGCTTCGAACTCACAGAATGAGCAGACAGTGTGGACACCGAGGTGCCGGACAGTCGTATATATATATGCCATAAGTGAACTTTGACAATTTCTGATCGTTTGTATTCTGGTTTTTGTCCTATGTCAAACGCAATTTGTGACACAATTTGATCAACCTGGTATGTCTTTTTAAGGTACTAACGATCGTCCATTGTGATTACAAGGCCGCAGTGAAGACTGCGTGTGGCGCAGAAAGTAGTGTCAAGGTGTGGCTCAGGGCGATTTATCATCTAAACTTGGCAGTAATTGATAGCTTTCGCAGCTTCTAACGGTAACTACGCACTGTTGGTCCGGTTCCAATTTAACTGTATCAGAATCCTATCTGCTCATGAAAAGCACCTGTACGCTATTAGTCTTTTTTACTGAATGGAGCCCGTCGAAATGGTTCCCCCTTTGTCGCAACGTACCACTTCCGGGTGGGCAATTTCCTCGGGATCTTCGGCGTATCTGACACCTCAACAGGAAGAGCCGGAACCAGCCAAGTCGGCCAAACGGACGTCTCGCGGATTCGTGCCTTTCTTCCAGGACTATCAACTATGGAACGTGATTGGTGTCAGTGTGGCCTTCATGATTCTCTTCAGCTCGTTCCATACTTGCGGTATGCTCCAGGTGATTTCCACAGCTTCTCGGTTTTCGAACCACTTCATTAGTAGTCTTCATGAACAACGTTCAATTTACGAACGAGAAATCTGGACATAATTTTAATCCAAAGGCTTCTAGCCCAAATTTGGCTCTGCTCGCAGGCTTCGGTGCTTAGCGAGGTCCACGATGAGCACTTCAATGGCACCGGGAAAGAAGGTTACTATAGCTCTGCTGCCATATACAGTACGCCCTTATTTCTCACAAAAACGCTGTGAAACGCCTCCACAAGAATCGTCAACAGAGATATTTCTTTCCTAGCTGTGATGGCGATCTCCAACTGGATAGCTCCTTCTGTGGTACAGTAATAATAGTCATACGGTGTAAAAATGCATCCCTACCCGTGCAAAGTTCTGACTACCATGGCCGTGCATAGCTTACAAACTAACAAACCAATCAAAATTTTGCACGGGTAGGGATGCATTTTCTACACTGCATATTTTTCCCGCACTCCGCTGTGGGAAACGCACCGTTGCGTAATATGGCTTCTCTTCTTTCAGATAGCTTATACTGGTCCGAAATTTGGCATGGTGTTAGGAGGAAGTAAGGACTACAATGTGGTAAGGCTAGCGCTCGAGGACCATTCTGACTGATTGTTCTTGGTTCGTAGTACCTTACTGCCTCTTTATGGCGGTCTTCTTCCGGCCATACTTGGGGACTTTGTACGCCAGCTCGATCCTGTTGGGAATCGGTGCTGCTGTGCTGTGGACTTCTCAAGGAGTCTTTCTGACTATCAATTCATCAGACCAGACGATGTCAAGGTTAGTAGTTTTCAACTGGCAATATTTGGAGGGTGATACATACCGAGGATCTTGTTTCCCAATTGCAAGGAACGCGGGAATGTTCTGGGCTATTCTGCAATTAAGGTATTTCGAAGGTCATCACTGTTTGAACCTTCAATGTATCTGTATATAATATGACTATCCTCAGTAACCTGTGGGGCAATATTTTTGCTACTGTGGAACTATCCGGTCAAAAGTCAATTGACTCCGCACTAAGAACCCGCCTCTTCGTCGGACTGCTCTGTGCAGCCATCTTGGGTGTCCTGCTCTTCCTGGTGTTACGGTGAGCTATACGCGTCCTTTTTCGATGTCTCCTAACGATGGTTTCTGAACTTCTTCGTTTGCAGATACCCTGGGAAAAGGGATCGGGGACGAACAGCAACGTCTCGATCGACCAGCACCAAAGTCAGATGCCTCCACTGTACCACAAAATGGAGGGAGTGGGTATGGCTGAGGGAAATAAGGCAGTCATTTCGCTTGTTAATGACACTGAAGATGTTACTGCTGGCCATAACCTTTGCGTACACAGGTACTGTAGCGTCTAGCTCGAGACTTTTAAGCGAGTATAATTCCGACACAGGATGCCGCCCACTATAGGTTTCATGCTGACATTCTGGAGCGGCGTGTTTGGAACCAGCATTCACTTTACGAAGGTGCTCGGAGATGAACGCAACTATCTTCTCGGACTTTCGGGCGTGGTTATTGGACTAGGCGAAATCACAAGTATCAAAACTTGTTGCCGCGGTGTCCGTGCTGGGTTTTAGAAGTATATTCTTCCTCACGATATATGCATATGGGTAACGTTTGTAGGTGGCGCTCTTTTTGGATTTCTGGGATCGACGATCAAAAGACGGGGACGATCTTCGATTGCAGTGCTCGGAGTTGTTCTACAACTGATTAGCTACCTGCTTATATTTCTCTTTTTTCCTTTCGATTCCCCATCACACGAAACAGATCTCGCGACCTACGTTGCTCCAAAGTATCTTCTTTCTGTTTATCCAAACCAGATTAACCGTGAAATCTAACCGCTTGTGCTTTTCGTTTCAGTAAAGATGTTGCGCTCATCTGTTCCTTCTTGCTGGGCTTCGGTGACGCCGCCATCAACGTCCAAGTTCGTACTAGTCTCTCAGCCGAAAGCGTTTATCACTGTCTTGAAGCTAAAACAACATTTTTATTGGTGGGTATTCCAGATTTATGCACTACTGGGCAACACCTACTCGGCAGACAGCGCACCGGCCTTCGCTCTGTTCAAATTTGTTCAGGTAAGGTCAACTTCCTACTTTAAGGTTATACGGACTTCTGTCAGTGCCTTCTGTAAATCACCCACTGACAACTCGTTTGCAGTCGGTAACGGCAGCCATAGCTTTCTTCTACGCCACAATGACTCTGCCGGGACAGCTAGTCATCGTCACCGCAACAGGTATTCTTGGTGCGGCAAGTTTCTGCATAGTGGAGCTCCTGAACCACAGAGAAGAGACCAAAGGACTAGAAATCCAGCTACAGAGCCCAAAGAAATCGACTAACCTGTAGTGAAAAAATCTGGACGATTACTGCGTTGAAGTGGTTTAGCGCACTCCTACAGTACTCCTACAGTACAGCTAAAAGTTGTGACATGCGAAAACATTGGGACAATAATTTACGTAGAATATAATAAAAATTCAAAACCTGTTCTGCTGACCGTTCCAAGACAAAAAACCGATAGCCGGACGAAACATATATTGATGAAACCAAAAAACAGACGAAAGCACTTCTCATCCCTGAACCGAGAGCTTGAAAATACGTGACAGAAATTCTGCCTACTAGAATACTTTAGCTATTTGCACATGCAAAGTCGAAGGCTTCCATAAGCTTGGTGCGGTACGCCTCGTAATTTTGCCTGATGAGCTTTTCCATCTCCTCTTCTTCCCTATCCAGGATAAGTTTGAAGTTTTCTAGCTCAGGTAGGGAAAAGGCGTCCCACTGTAAAGTCAATTGCGGGATGTGAGTTTACGTGAGCGTCCTAATAAGAGTTACTACTGGCTGAACTAGTGCCGCTCACCAGGACGTTCTTTGGATCGCTTTCTTCCAGTATCAGGCGACCGCACTCTGACGAGGTTTCGTGCAGTTTAAGTATTGTCAGCAAGGGATGCTCATCCTTCTCGAGTACTCTCGTGCCATTATGATCTACGAGAAGAAAGTTCCTGGTTTGCTGTACGCATGATCGAGTCTTTGCTCTACCTTCCAGATACAAGCAGAACTTCCTCGGGTCGTCCCGCATCCGGAACTTGGTGAGTATAGCCTCAATAGCCTACAAATGGTAAAAGAACCGCTTATCACAGATTCCGTAAGATTGATAGCGGTCTCTGTTACCTCCGAAGTATCATCCTGACTGCTCATATGTATGAGCTTCTCTGAGTTCCGGGGAAGGTAAAACGATGTTACCCTAAGCGAAGAGTGCATCAGTGATTAAAACTCTGTGTAAACTGTGAACCTAGAATATGAGATCGATACTGAAGACAACACTCACCTAGCGCGAGGAAAGGGTCCATTTGAAACAGTAACAGGTCGTTTCAGACGCAGCAGTATTTTCACGAAACCAGTGAGACTTCCGTCGCCTTCCTGTTCAAGAAGACAACGAAGTTTATGCTCATGACAGAAGAAACGCCTGACGGCCGGAACTTACTTGTTGCAGCAAAGAAAAAGGAAATGCCTTATTGAACTCGTCGATCTGCCTCGTGAGGACCTCAGCCTTCCCATTTTCTGTGTTCTGCAGTTGCCACAATTCGGCTTCTATGGTCGAGGTCGTCGATGAACCACTGTCGGTTTCCGGTGCCGGAAGAGGAAGCTGGTTTTTCTCCGGCCGAGGCTTCGGACATACAAGCCGCAAAAACTGCTTGCACTGTGGATGGCAGGTTAAATCACAGTCTGGAAACAAAATGAATAAAAGCCATTTCCACATCAACAGCAGGCACTGCTTCAACGGCGGAACGTACTGCGACATCTCAAGGACAGTCGATAGATTCCCCAAATCAACAGTCCACACAGATCACAAAATGAAGGCAGTTGCAGTTCCGCAATCAGGAACTGGTGCTTCAGGTAAAACAGCTTCTTGAAATCGCTACCATGGTCCAGGTTCTCCAGCAGGTATCTTTCAGCTAGCGCAGCTTCTTCGAGTTGTCGACTGGACAGGTACCTGACTTGAACGTCACTTTCCAAGTTCTCCACTTCCCGCGCCTTGGCCGTCTTCGCTGCATTCTTCGGGACTTTTTTCTTGCGGAACGGACCTTGGATAGCGTCCTGGAGTCTGATACCCATTCCGCGAATCATTCTGGTGGCTTCGGGTGGAGCAAAAAGATAGGTAACACGAACCGGAAGTCACTTCAGTTTAAACCTTAACTCCAACAGAAGATATGCCTTCAGATTTTCATCCGTAACGTTCTCATTGATGGCTTCGATAGCTTTCTCTCCGCCGTCGAGGTGGTAATACTTTAAGAGCTCGTCGGCGAAGTCGAGGTATACACAGTTGGCACATCCACTCATGCAGCAGGTTATCGGAGCAACTGGCGGTGGTCCCTTGCCTGTTAATTAAAAGGACGAACATCCAAAACTTTCTTGCGAAGATCTTGGTAAATTACGAGACTGGGCATAAACTTACCTGGAACAACATCTTCTGTCTTCACTAGATCAACAGATGTTATCACATCAGAGTGTCCAGTCAGGCTCAAGATATCGGGATGTGAGTGATCGTCCTTGTCGCTGCCTGAGCTATCATTTCCGGTGCCACTTCTAGCGCGACGGAATAATTGAAGACGTCTGATGCTGTTTTGCACACTCAGTAGAACTATCCGTTGATGCGGTGACATTCGATGTAGGACATCGGTCAGCGGGTCCTGTAGCAGGCCCGTGTAAGATATTTTGGGAGGTTAGGAGCAGCTTGAAAGACCGACCTTCGAAGTCGGGAAGTGAGGTAGTAATTATATAGATAACAGCCATAACACTGGCGTTTCTGAAGACATCAGGCGACCTGCCACCACACAGCTGACAGATGAGAAATGGGGAATCCTCATCTGTCTTATTAACTTAAGTTAGCGCTGTTAAAGACTACCACCTGAATTAGCAGGCCGTTCTAACTTAGGTTTGATACTCGTTCAGGCTGTTGCTGGTAATGAAGTAGGCACTAAGGCGGAGGTAACTCCATTCTTTGTCCTTTCTCGGCTACCACACCATTCCTCCACATACCTGACTGGAGTACTGCAGCACTACCACTGGCTTATTTTAACAAGGGGTTGTTCGAATCCAGCAGGATCGTCCACTGGTGCGGAATCCGGATACAACGCCTTTTCTTTCCTCATCATGGCCAGGCACCACAAGTTACAGAAGACTTCCAAGCACAAGAAGATCAAGGCCATCGATCCCTTCTACTCCGGACCACGGCGAGATATTTTGTTCAAGTAAGTCATCCAGAATCATCAATTAGCTTCGTTGTTCGCTCATGCGTAGTATGTACCAGTATGATCAAACTGGCTTTCTTACCAGAGACCGGAAGTACTCCAATAAACCTCCTTCTGATTTGACTGGACAGGAAATACCAAGAAAAGTGCGTGAAATGATGAAGGCTAAGGAACAGCTCAAGAATAAGACTCCAGCACAGAAGTCTCGTTCCTCGGCTCGCAGAGAAGGCTCTCAAATATGGACCCAAGACACGACCGCTGCCCAAGTACCAGTGTTCAAAAAGGGGAAATATGAAGGTATTTCACATTTTTACCGTCGAATGGATAAAGCTGCTCAGGAATCTATAACGAAAGCCGAACTTGAGTCGCAGTTTGACGTCAAGTTCGAGCGAACAGGGAAGAATAAGCTGACACTCACAAACCAGAAGGACCCTGTTCTCGAAACCGAAGATGGCGAAAAAGCGGAAGTGGTCAAATCCACGTACGTAAAGCTTGCGCAAAATACAAGATCGCTAACTTAGTTTTCGCTCTGTGCATACTGTGTTACTTGACAGGAAGACCAAGAGAAGGAAAGAAAAGCTCATGCAGAAGATGGAGGAGAGGACTGCCTTTGAGCGCGACGAGTTCGATGAGTTCCACGACGATATCAAATTCGGCGAAGTAGTGGAAGCACCTCCCCAAATCAACGCTGCTCCGCGGAAAGCTCCCGAAGTGAAAAAGGTATGTCTGTTTCGCGCGGTCCCGAACCTGCAGCTGAACCGCTCATTCTTCGTAGGCTGGCGACAAAAGGTTGTTACTGATTGAAGCACTCAAACCAGCACCCGAACCGGAAGCCGAAAAGCCTCGATCTTTATTCGATGAATTACCGACATTGGACACTGCGACAGTCCGCGCTCTTCGCCGAGAAGAAGCCCGTAGCAGAGCCGTGGACACTTATCGTAAACTAAAGAAATTCAAGAATAATAAGAAAAAAGCGTAATGAATGCCGATCTTCTTACGTCTCAGCACATAACAATAGCTGTGACTCGGGACAGTTTCATTATCTCGTAAGACTATCACGCAAGAACCAGAGAAATCCATTCCGTGTTAGCATTGGATTAGAAAACCATGGTTCTTGATCACGAAGAGTTTAAATGGACATAACGGAATCGAGTTTTTCTGCCATACTGTTAGCAATCTTATCTGCAAGAAGA
Source organism: Ramazzottius varieornatus (assembly GCA_001949185.1). NCBI lineage: Eukaryota > Metazoa > Tardigrada > Eutardigrada > Parachela > Ramazzottiidae > Ramazzottius > Ramazzottius varieornatus. The sequence goes on along the minus strand of BDGG01000002.1, from coordinate 5,193,428 downwards.
AAACATCTGTATTAGTCTTCTTCAGTCCTACGTTGAGCAACAATGAAGTTTGAGCTCTTATTCACAAACTTGATTTTGTCTTAGTCTTGCGACGGCGCTTCTGGACTTTCTTCGTCACTTTACTCCATTGCTGGTTCCCCTCTACAGCTTGTGTGGAATCGTCAGACTCCCACTCGTCATCGTCCTGCTTTCCTTTCGGATCTAGCGGCTCCAGGTTGACCACGACGTTCGACACTTCTGGAGTCTCACTTTCGGCCATGTCTACGTCGTTAGACTGAACACTCGTGTCCATTACGCTGGACCTGTCTGAATCGGTGTGAGGCAGCTCGTCGATCATCATCTGCTCATCGTCCTCCAGCGCGTCGATATCGAACTCTTTGCTCATGGTACTCACCAGTTCCGCACTGATGTGCGCGTTTCCCGGCTTGGTACTTGGTGGGACAGTATAGTAAGAAATCTTACCACTGGAACAGAACAGTGATTACAGAGAAAGACGACGAAAAACAGAAAAATATTCCGTTAATAAAACGAAAAATGATTGATAATGTTATATGCTTACCCGGTCCAGTCTTGTAGGATGACGCGTGCGGCTTTCACCAGATCCGGTAGGCCTCCTTTCTTCAGGTACCCGCGCTTGACGGCGACCTTGGCGAGGAAGTTCGTCGTATCACCAAAGTCGGCAAGTTTGTAGTGGATCATCAGTTGGTCCTTCGAACAGGTGCGTAAGATTGTGTCAACAGGTTTGACTGGATCCTCGATGGTGTCAACCTAAACCGGAAAAGAATGCCACAGCGGATACGCCAAAAATGTACGCGTCTTTGCTTCCGTTACCTTTATGGAGTTCCGCAAAGCGGAGAGGACGTCATCGCTCCCTTTTGTGAACAACACTCCAGGACTGTCCAGTAATGTGACGTGCTTGTCGAGATGTATTTCCTGCATGGTCCTACGATGATAATGACGTCCAAAATGATTGTCAGAGCTGTAGAATACTAATGAAGTTAGACAAAAGGAGTTCTGCTTGCTTTGTCACTCCGGGTGTGGAACCAACATTGCACGTCTGCTTCCGTTTCAGACTGTTGATAAGACTGCTCTTTCCCACATTAGGCAAGCCTGTAAAACACGTATTCGGACTTACCAAGATCAACCAGGAAACAAACTTTAGGCCGATATTCCGAAAAATTATCGTATCACGAAATAAAAGCTTTATGGTGGAACATTCTGAACTTACCGACAACGCCCACTCGGATAGAGGATGAGATGTTCTTGCTACGGCAATAGTTGCCCAGAATCTTCATCAGCATGTTGCTGCCGAAACATTTCGAGGTCTTAATCAAATCTGGTCTGGCTAGATGAACCGGAACTTTACTGTGGCTCTGCAAAAACAATGAGCAAGAAGCATTTGGGGTGGAGCTATTCAAGGCCTTCACTATCCAGAGCAAAGCACAGATCGTACGAGGTGTGACTTCTGGTTCTGTGTAGATGCCTTGAAGGCAATCGTTGGAAACTCCAGTCGCAGGTACTTCAACCAAGCCAGTAAATTCTCCTTCGGTATCAAATCTGGAAAAGGCCTTGTTCTCCGAATCTGCTCAGTTAGACGGTCACGACTCGGCTGAAGTCACTAAAAATTTAACGGTTTTAACCTACCACATTTATTGAGCACCAGGACGAGTCGCTTGTTGGGCCCAGATTCCAGGACGCTGGTCTCTAGTTGAAAGCAACGTGTGCCCATTGGGTCTCTAGCATCTAGCACTTCCAAAACAACATCTGCGGCCACAATAACCTACGAACAACAACCAGCACTATTAAAGCGAATAGCGTTTCACGGAATGGAGCGAATACCTTCTTGACTTCTCGATAGTAAGCCTTGAGGGAGTTGTCATACAGTCCACCTAACGCGCTGTTATCGACGGACACTTCTTGAGCGTCGAACTTGGTATTTCGGCGATCCGCATCACTCACCATGCCTTCCAAAGTCTTCACCTTGCCGTGTTTTTCCTTGTTGTCGTTCCGTTGCTGCTTTTTGGCTTTCTTCTGTTCAAAATCCTGTGTAACAGATCGAGGGGTATTAAAACTAAGAAGTTCGAGCAGTCGACAGCAGACTTGAGTTAATCATAACTATACCAAACCTTTCGTTTTCGTTCGGCCAACTCCGCGAGCACTTCATCTTTGAAGGGGAGGCTATTAGGTATACCAGGATCTTTCTTCGAAGCTGTAGAAGCAAAAGGTGGTGAATACGAAATAATCATGGGCAGCGGCGTTATGAGAATACAATTCACTGGTAAAATACTGCGCAAACCGAACGTGTACCCCTATATCCTACCTTTCCCGCCCTTCTTTCCTGATTCTCTCTTCTGTTTCTTGTTGTATGCTCGAACCTGCTCAAAGAGACGTCGATAGTGACTTACCAGTACATACGATCAGAACTCAGGACTTCCGGTTGTACCATAGCCTTAATCAGTATATCAAACGAGGCTGTTCTTACCTTCTTTTCCACCTTGCGGATTTGCTTGCTACTAATCCGCTTGCTCTTCTTTTCTGAAACAGTCCACGTTGGAAACAGTTCATTGAAGAAGCCAGAACAAGGCTGCTACAGTAGTAACGATAGTTATTATTAACACCAGTTACAATTCCTTACTCTTGAATCCTTTCGTAACCATTTTTGCAGCGGAATGCTTTCACGGTCAACGACCGTAGCTGTCCGGGCTTCTGAGCTTACACCTCTCTAAAACACTTCTTCTCCAAGACAAAGAAAATCAGAACGACAAGGAAACCTGGCAGAAGGGTAAGAAGACAACAAGATCTAGAGTTACAAAACGGAATGAAAATCGTTAATTCGCCGGACTTGCGCAATAATCGGCCGGTAGTTTGCTCACTTTGCTGATGGTATCACCGTGACGTCAGCGCTACTCCCACACCGGATCTACTGCTGTGAATTCTGAACGAGATTACCGAATTGTGACATCAGTGTGATTAAAAGTTCACATTATACAGATTGCGAGCGAAAGCGCACAAGCACAATTCAACGCGCATAGGAACACCGTGACATTGCATGATTGCGCGACTCTTTTAACACAGTCACAGAGCCTACGAGACGAACTTGTTCCTATGATGTCACGATGCTCCTATGTGTATCGAATTGTGCCAGTGCGCTTTCGCTCGCATTCTCTATATTGTAATCGTAATTTCTGCGTTTCCGTTAAGCCACAATTAAGTAGTTTTTCACTTTTCCCGTCGTTTGCTCTTTCTGTTCCTGTAGTCTTCCAGATTTCGTTACATCGGCGCCGTGTTCTTTCATAGTAGTTACTAGTGCAACATGCCAGGTGCCGATCCCAGCGGATTCATAAGTGCTGTACTGCACAGCGGAGTCGGCCGATATGTCTGTCAGCTACAGAGGCTGACGTTCAAATTCTGCAAGGAGTCTGGTAGTAGTTGCGGAGTACGGTATGCTACGTTTGGTTTTTGCATCTCGCTCCATATCTTACAGTACAAAGGTTCGCACGAAGCGTCCGACCGCATCTTGTTGCAGGGATTTCATCGAACACGACCTCATGGATTTCGCTCGGACGAATCCTGGTGTAGTTGTTTACCTACTTCCGGTGAGGCGGGATACACCAACACTGTTTGCGGAATATTGTAAGTTTTGGCTTCACTGATGTCAGGAACACGAGGATATGGCTCTCCAATCAAGAAGCGATGTTTTTTCTCCTCGTAGTGAACGGGAGGGAAGAACATATGGAAACTGCTGGATGGCATCGCGAGTACATTATTAAATTTGTGGAGCACTTGCGAGCTCGAAGTGGCAACGAAATAATAAACTTTCGTAAGTATATTCGGACGGAGCATCCTTCCATCCAAGGACCATGGACGCCCTTTACTCACCAACCTACAGAGTGGAACCTTTTGAACTTTCCTCATGCCGAAGGACTGCAACCGATAAAGTTCGAGAAGACAGCAACGGAAATCGTCCTCGAGATGGCTCGTGCGCAAGGCATCAGGAACATCGTGACGGAAGCTGAGAAATTACCTCGGGAATCCGCATCGACGCAAGGCATCGGCGTGTCTGCCGAAGGTGTAGCTGCTGTGACGGCGGGGACTGATGCAAAACGATGACAACCGGGAGCGAAGTGCGGGAATGGTTTCGGTACTTGGAAGTTGTGCCTACCGAATTCGGGGTCTAGACTAATGTACATAAACATGATAGACTGCCGTGGAATTTCTGTACTGTGGTTGAGATTTTTCTAGTGTGAAAGATATCAACATCGCTCTGCAATGTTGAGGGTGTTCACTCGATGTGTGAGGACAAACGGCACTGGGCAGTGGAATTCTGCCTACGTACAGGAAAACAAAACGAGCAACTCGTAACAGAAACAGACTGAAAATTCGAAATTTTCTATCGCACGGCGGAGAAAAATTCGAAATCTTTGCTTGGAAGAAAGCATCGGTCCTCTACTCTAAAAAAGGCATGTTTTCTGTAGCAGCACATGGCAAATCCATTTTCCTCTTCGATCGGCGGAGAAGTTGTTTCAAGAACTTGACCGTCTAACCAGGAACCTTGGCGGACGTGGAAACATCAGCTAGTTTGTTCGACAGATCCTACATGCAAACTTTTGGTTAGATAACAGTTAATCATCTGGTGCTGAGAAAACCGACCAGCGCTTAGAACCTTTAGTTTTCCGCGGGCTTCTGGTCCGAGGCGCTGAACCGTGTTAGCCAGAATCATCTGCTGTTGTGCCTGAAAGATATCTAGCAAGTACATTCCCTGAAGCGCTGCATCAGCTATCTGTACTTCACAAAGAGGATCTGGATTGCTCCATAAGTCCACGGGATTCAATTTCTTTTTAGACTTAATCGGCCAGGCAAACTTCCAGTCAACGTAAAGACGGATCATGTCATCCAGCGAAGGTTGAGCTTGCGTAGATTCGGTTCCCTTTTCTCGCTTTTGGACCAGACTACGGTGGCTGATCTGGATGTCCATCACATCCTGCACTTCTAGGTAATGCCGGTGGTACAGGTAGTACATGGAGTTGTACAAGTCATTCACCACCTTCGTTATGTGTGGATTGGTCAAGACGGTTTTCAGGTCCGCGAGGATTTCGATCGGATCCAGACTGACGCAGTCAAAAACGTACGTCATGTGAGACGGGTCTAGCGTAGAAACGATGATGTAGGTGAGATTCTGCAGTCCCGCTTCCAGATTCTTCAGATCGAAGGTGAGAGCCAGACCGATGGTTGACTGGCGATTGATCACTTTGTAGACTTGTCCAAGCTCGGCTTCGTCCATTCGATTGCACAGAAAAACTCGCTTCTTCTTTCCATTGTCCTTTAGCATGCTGAAGTCTCCGTTTCCGTCGTTCGTGTCCATCACGCGAGCCATCCTAACAATTCCGGTATACAGATGCCTGATAAGAGGGATATCAGCAGCATCGCACACTGGCGTCAACGTCCTCGGAGCTTCCGGTAGTGTCGTTACTTCTCCGGAGTTCGGAGTTTCGACAATGATCGATGACGCCTTCGGAGCGCAGTCTTCCAAGAGGAATGTCGGACCTAATGCAGGCAGAAACCATGGGAGGCTAATTTCTCCAAGAGATTCGAATTCATGAATTTCAGATTTGATTGTTTTTGGAAACAGTATTGGAAATTTGGAACTTACTAAGCTCTGTTTCATCTACCGATGTGTGGTACTTTTAGCCTCCTGGCCAACCCATCCGACATTTTTTATGGATTCTTTTACGGCCATAGCTCTTAGTTCGCGAGGCGGGTCAAATTAGCCGTTTTACAAAGTTGAAATCAGCTTTCGATCATCCCGCTACGGGCGAAGATCAACTGATAGGATCTCTGATCCTCAGTATGTACGATCCTCCACACAGTCGTACGCGTGAAT